>WEKX01004462.1:92785-118399 GCA_013390025.1 Pitta sordida
ATGGGACTGAGGTCAGGCTGACTGGTCTGTAGTTGTTAGGATCATCTTTCCTACCCTTCTTGTGGATGGATGTCACATTGGCCAATTTCCAGTCTTGTGGCACAGCACCATTAAGCCAGGACTGTTGGTAAATTATGGAGAGTGGCTTGGCGAGTTCATATGCTAGTTCTTTCATCACCCTCGGATGGATCCCATCTGGTCCCATAGACTTATGGGGGTCCAAGCCACTCAGCAAGTCTCTACCTCCCCTTGGATTACAAGGGGGTTATACTGCACCCCAACTCCTTCCATGCCCCTGCTGGTCCAGTTGTCCTGCGGGCAGTTTGTTTTACTGTTAAAAACAGAGGCAAAGTATGTATTAAGTATTTCTGCCTTTTCCTCATCTTTTGTTACTATATTACCCTCTGCATCCAATAGGGAGTGGAGGTTGTTGCTGCCTCTCTTTTTACTGTTAATGTACTCGTAGAAACATTATATACATATATATATATACATATATACACTCCAGTGTTTTAGTCCTTAGACCTTTATATGGACCTACTTAATAACACTGAGTCTTAGCTACATAAATTAAAAAATAACTCATTCTGATCTGGCTGAAGATCAGCAGGCTTCTGCAGGATTCGTTAAGCTGGGAATATGCACTGCAAGAAAATCACCAGAGATGAATGTGGGTGAGCCCTCCGGTAGGCACTGAGCTTGGTGGCAGCAAAACATGGGAAAAGAAGTTCAGAAACAATCAAACAACTATTATCAAACAGAAAAAGGATGGAAAGTGCCAGGACCATGTGTATCTGCTGAAACTGGCACACTTGGAAAAAGGGATGTTCTAAAAAAGTCAAGACTGGCTTCCTTAGCTCTGTGTACGTGTGTGTAAGAGTCAAACTGGTTGCAGGATGTACTGGAAAAAAAAAAGAAAACTAACACAGATATCTAAAACTGTTCTGTGTCTGTAAGCCTGAGCTTGAAAACTGTGCGCCAAAGTATCTGTATGAATTTATAACTTTATTATGAATAAAAGCTAGAAAGAGAAAATTAGATTACTCTCTTAAAATACATTGAAGTACAAGGAATTACATCTACATTCTGAGAGACACCCTTTGGTTACTTCATTTATTCATTCTTGCTAGTTCACGCTATCCCCCTTCCTGCTTGGCTATCTGGGGACCTGTTCAGGTTTCACATTGAAGGATCAATTCACACAGCAATGAAATAGCACTGACTCTTGGGGGGAGGATGACATCTGTTAAATAGCACCCAGCAATACTGCATGACAGTTTATAGCATCAAATGCAGAACAATTATGAATTTAATTAGAATCAGAGTGGGATTTTAATGAGAAAAAATGCAATTATGTATGATGAAAATATAGGCCTTGGTTCTTTAATACTCACCCTGAGTTCCCTTACTACATAAATGTCTCCAAGAATTTTACTGCCAGCAAGGGGGTATAACCCGCCCCTGAACAGTTAAGGACTTCATTTACCAGTAAAGAACTCTGTCCTCTTTGTGTTGCCAGTGTTAAAGACATTAACAAGCTTCACATTCAAAACACCATGAGGTGATCTTTGGCATTTATTTTCTTCTAATCCTGCAAATACCTATTCTTCACGTGTTCAGTTGAACAGGCTACACCTCATCAGCAAAGTCACACAGGAGTTTGGCCATGAAATAATAAATTACTTTGGGCTGAAAGATAACTAATACTCTAAAATGACATGGATCATAGAGATCTCCACGAGCCTGAGTCACAGGAGGGAGAGGTTTAGTGCCTGACCACAGAGCAGTAATAACTAGCTGGAAGAGAGAGAGAAATTAATTTTCTCCAGTAGCTGATAGCCTGCTTGTGAATGACTATGAACCACTGTAATATGGCAATTGTTTTTAAAGTTGACAATAGAGAAATTATAGTATTATCATATATATAAATAATATAAAGTCTCTGTCCTACAAGATGCCAAATCTTGGGTAACCTGAGATATTTTCCCACTTCAGGAATGTACTTCCAAATTGTAGAACCTCCTTAATAAAATAAACCTGCTAGTATGATCAGCATTAGGAGGAAAATAAAATATACTTAACTTGGATAAACTCTGTAAGTCAACAATAATATAAATAAATAAATACATTAATTAAAGTAAAAGCTAAGTAACTAAGCTAGAAAAATTGCATTGCACTACGGTGGCCATTTTGTCACCTTCATGTTTTTTAAGGCACAAGATTAGAATAACCAATATGATTTCATATAGGGAAAAAATATTAGAAGGGCAACAATATTTTTAAGTCCTATGCCACACTTTCCCCTCACAACTCTGGTTTAATCTGTAGCACTCAAATATTCCAACATAACCCTAAAATAGCATTTTATGGGAGTGGAAATGGTTAGATGCACTGTAATGCTCAGAGTCATCATGGATTCCATGTTAAAATTCATACTTA
This sequence comes from Pitta sordida, assembly GCA_013390025.1. Taxonomy (NCBI): domain Eukaryota; kingdom Metazoa; phylum Chordata; class Aves; order Passeriformes; family Pittidae; genus Pitta; species Pitta sordida. Next base: position 95,225 of record WEKX01004462.1, read on the forward strand.
GAAAAAATCATAAAGATGAACCCAGACAACTGTTTATCTGTGTAATATTTGCCTGTCAGTGAGGGAAAGGGAAATTTGCATAATGACATCCTCAGCTTTCTCTGTGATGTTAAGGATTTCGGTTTTTCATTCCCAGGCTGTAGGAAACTTTGCCTGGAATGAGATTTCCTTGCTTTTTCTTAAATTTATTCTGGCTATGGTCAAGGAGTAAATTCAGTATTATCACCCTCTCATACACAACTATTGTGATAGTTCATGTAAAAATGCTGAACAATAAACCCCCCAATAAATAATGTCAGCCTTTTCAACTACTGGTTGTTTTGTTCCTCGTTGTGATAACAACAATATGAACAAATGTAGATTGTCTTTTTACATTTCAACAAGCAGTTACAGAGTTATTTCATCATGTTCCAGGAGTCTGATCATGTTTGGCTGAGTCCTCTGGATTTAAGTCAAATTTTCTATTTAGTATCATGTAAAAATAGATACATGTCCAAGCAACCTAATGATTGGATACATAAATTTGATGAAAAAGTGAATAAAATGTGCAAAGCAGTCTCTTTTAGCTCTTAGGTAAAGCTGGACTCTACAATGTTGTTGCTTTGCTTCTGTGGTTTTTCCTACAAACAGTTTCTCACTGAGTTAATAATACTGTTTGTAGATCACTGAATGTGACATGGCAAAAAGAAAACCACCAACATGCTTTTTTTCTGAAAGGGAAAAAAACCCCAAACCACCACTTTCTGAAAAATTTAGCACCAAGTAGCTTCTGGCAAAAGATGAATTAATGTTAGACCACTCTGACAGCCTGCAGACATTCATTGTCTGTTTAAACTTATCCACATGGCTTCAATTTTTGTTCTGTCTACGTGTAAGCTGGGATGGACAAAATTAGATCATTCACTTCCCTCAAACCACTCCTCACCTTATATATGTGAAAAAGTCAAAGAGTATATCTTTTGCTGAGATTCCATCTAAATTCTACTAGCCATTAAATTTCAGGGTAGTCAGCAGAGTCTGGAAGACACCCTGCACAACCTCCTCTTCTTCCTTCTCAAGAGGGGATGTGAACAGCATCTCTACAATGCTCCAAATAATGCTGGTGACCTCAGGTGTATACAAGCTCCAAGGCTTCCAAGGTTCGTTCATCACTGGTCTCAAAGTATCCTTGTCTGGAGAGACCACATCCTTTAAAAGCCAAGGGAGAGCAATACTGAAGAAATACTCTCTGAGATGTGCTAGGAAAGCAACCAATAGATTATCACACAGACTTCAGGGTAAGTAAAAGGAGGGATAAAATGTCAGTAGAGTAGAAAATAATTGCAGCACTTCCAAACATTTAAAACACTCATTTTGGCGGTAAGGAAAAAAAAATACAAGAAATTGTATGTTGTCAAGCTCCCTGAAGTCACCAGCTGCTGAACACTCAATCATTATGCTTATTCCTACTACCAGATAGCACTCATCTGAAAATGAAGACTAAGGAACAACAAAAGGAAATAGTTTTGGCACAAAGGCACTCTCCAAGTGTGAGAATTGCAGCCAATAAAATGGAGCACTTGGATTAAGTTTTTTCATTAAGGCCTCTGTCATTGCTTTTGAATGTGAAGTGAAATCAAAGCCAGAAGATTTGTCATGGGTCAGCAAGAAGGAAGGAAAGGAGGTGGGAGTAAGGCTGTGTGCCAAGAACATCTTTAAATGCATGATTCTCTTTCTAAGAACATGGGTTGTTAACGAAAGGGAAAGAAAGGCATGACTTAAACAACATAACCTTCTTAGAGGAAATCCTACAAACACAGATAATTATATATTTGATTTAGTTCTCCAAGCTGCAATTTTAGTAGTTTTATTATTCTAAATTACAATACATCATCAGATACTTTCCACATTATAGTCATTTAATGTCTCCTAATTATAGTCTGCAAGCCAGAACTGAGGGTTTGGTCTAAGTAACAGTGCGGTAACTGCAGGAAATGTTGTGATGGATGTCAAGTGTTACAAGGTTCACTTTGCTGAACTAGACAGCACCAAGAGAGATGTTGTTACAGTTCTAAAACTTTAATCTGTCCACCTCCTGCTGTTTGGATGTGAACAACCCTTTGAATTTTACGATAATAATAGGATTGACTTTATTTTTGTTCCCTTTGCTTTCCTCCCTTCCTCACCCCCTCTCTGTTTTTGCTTTAATTATAACAAAGCCTGGGTACCAGCTGGGTGGCAGGTTACTTTTGTATAAAGGAAGAGGAGTTGGCCAAAGATTCAATAAAACCCTGGTTTGATATGATGAGACTGGGTCTCCAGTTACCTTAGGCTCAAAGATGATTAAGGAAGTCCTCTTGATGGTTTTGAAGTAGCCAAGGCAAGTACATAGGTCTTTGTCAATAAACCAGGAGATTCCAAAAGAAAGGGTCAAATCCTTGCAGACTTTGGTGTCAAAGTCAGTGGAGATATTTGGTATAAAATTTAGCTCCAAATGGTTTTATTTACTGGAGAAAAATGTCCTCAGATTCACTGGAAATTCAAGCAAATATAAGGCTCCGAAGTTACATGATGCCAAATAAAACTGAAGGAAAACAAAATCCTTTTCAAGAGAGGAGGTAATATTTCTAACTGTTATTGCAACTCAATGTCTTTTGTTATGAATTTCTCACTATGTCACACTAGTCTGAAAGTTAGTATTTGACTGCAGGCTGAATCAATCCTACATCTCAAAGTCTCTTTAAATAATGCACAACCCATGGGTTATCAACCCTGAAATGTAATTACGACAGAGAACAAGTTGCCTTAAAAGAGGGCCAAGGACAGAGACAAAAACTGCTACAAACCCAGGATGCAACGAGACCTTCAGAGAAAAGGTAATGAAGAAATATGACTTTTCTTACACAAGAGAAATACCTCACATGGGCATAAACACATAAGAAGAGTGAGCTCCTCTCTAAAAAGCAAATGTGACTTCTGATGACAAAAACAATGTAGGAAGCAGCAGGCACCAATTGCTGATCAGGAGATTTCTACAAATCCACAAGGATTTAAATGTGTTGCCTTCCTTCTCTTTCATAAAAAAATTGGACACAATTTTAAAAGGTTTCGAATTCAAATGCAAATACAGAACTCTTCCATATCAACCCTCTTGCACTCAAATTGTTGAATTCAGTAAACTGGCAGTTAAACTAAGGTAGTGAATGAAAAAGGAAAAGATGAGAAAAGTGCCCTGGAAATAGGAAGAATCATATCCTAAGTAGAGATAAACATCTTGAGTCCCTTCTGCTCACTGCAGTAGGAATGTCACACCAAGAACTAATGACTGCTTTGCACTGTAAGAGAATGTCTCTGAGATCTGATATTTCAAGTGTCAACTGCAGAACTACAGACATTTGGGCTTTGCCCTCGAAATACAAAATTGTTAATCAAAGTACTATAATTGAAACATTCCATGTAAAGCAAAATGAAGGGTAAACGTTTACATCCCTGACTTTTCACCTGTTAATATCCCATCATATAATTTGCTTTCTCACCATTGGTTTGAAAACATGAATTGACTTCAGTGGAAGGTTGAGAAGATCAGAGACAGAGTCTCATGGCCACATCAAACTTGGAAGAATGAGGGTTACAAAATTCTGTAGCAGCTTGTCACAAGGACATCCCTGTGGGAAGGGTTGAGCAGCTGCTGTGTGCCAGGCACAGAAGGTTAGAGCAGGCTCCACAACAGACCCACAGAACACAGCTGAGACCATTGGTGATGCTGGTGGCACCTCCAGGAAAATATATTTAAGGGGTGGTGAGAGTGGAGGAGGGAACAGAGGGAATAGCAAGGTAGAGGATTTTAAGGCACGCCATATCCCTGGAGGAACTGCAGTCCAAAAAGCTGAGCTGAAGAAGATACTTCCCTGTAGAGACTGTGGCTTGTGGATGAGATCATGCTGGAGCAGGCACACTGTGAAGGGACTGTGCAGGACTCAGATTGTATGAAGAGTGAGAAATGAGGAGTGACAGGGGAAAAAGTCACTGCCCACTGACTCAGACCTCCTGGGCTGCCTAAAGTCTCAGTGGAAGGACTGGGAGTGAGCCGTGGCACTAACAGGGTGAGAGAAGAGGTTCTTGCAATGAATCTGTGAATCAATGGAGAAGTGACTAGAAAGGAAGAAGGAGAGGAGTCCGGAATGAAGCTGAGGCTGTAAAATTGGGTGGAAAGGTGTTTCAATGTTTGTCTTTTTCATTTTTCATTGGAGATAGAACGAGAGGTCATGGTCTTATGCTCCAGGTAGGGAGGTTTAGACTTGACATTAGGAAAGAGTTTTTCACCGAAAGAGTGATCCGGCATTGGAATGCGTTGCCCACAGAGGTGGTTGAATCACCGTCCCTAGAGGTGTTTAAGGATGAGGTGTTGAGGGTCATGATATAAATGTTATAGATGTTAGGAATTAGTTGGATTATAGGTTGGACTAGATGATTTTCAAGGTCTTTTCCAACTTTATTGATACTATGATACTACTGTGATACTATGATTTTTCAATACACAAATCCGTAATTTATTTATTATACTAACTAGGAAAAAAAATTAAGTTAAATTCCCCAAGTCAAGTCAGCTTTGCCTGCTACTGTATTTGTAGGTGACTTCCCAGTCCATATTTTGACTCCTGAGTTTTCCTGCTCTCATTCCACCTACTTTCTCCCATGTCCCAGTGGGAGGACAGAGTGAGCGGTTGCATGGGTGCTCAGCTGGGGCAAATCACAGGTTCACAGGTTATTCTGAGTTGGAAGGGACCCATAGGATCATCTAGTCCAACTCCCAAGTGAACGCCCACCCAGGGATCAGGCCCACAAGTGTGGAATCACAGGCACCACGCTCCATCCATCCAAGCCTCCCACCATCTAGACCATGTCACTGAGCTCCTCATCCAGTCTTCTCTTAAACACCTCCAGGGATGGCAACTCCACCACCTGCCCATGGTCTGCCCAGGGAGAATGTTCCACCTCCCCTGGCATAGTTTAAAGCCATATCCTCTTGTTCTGGTGTCATCAGCCTGAGAGAAGAGATTCACACCCACAGGTGTCAGCGATGTAACTGTGCTATGGCCCAAAATATGGCCCAAAATGAGCTGGCTGGCTCATCCTTTAACTGAGTTAAAATTGCTTCATTGCTGTTGTAACAAGGCACCTGAACTGCTCAAGCAACAGAAAGAGAAAGAAGCAACATGTTTAACAGTAAGGGAAGTTTTCACAAATAAGTCTTTTTTGTAACATTAATTCAGTCCCATTCATTTCAACAATCCTCTTATACTACTCCAAATGGAAATCCCCGCTAACTTGTTTTATCCTTCTGCTGTCATTGCAAGAGACTGTTTGAATATTGTGGCTTTTTCACTTCAGTCAAGCATTTAATTTGGTTTTATCCTGCTGAAAAGCTAAACTCCTGTGTTTAAATTACTTCACTGCAAGACTGCAAAATGGGAGACCAGGTGTAAGCACTGTCCAAGCCATAGCCACCTTCAAAAGCTCGTAAATATGGTGCAAAAAAAGGTGTCTGCAACTTCAAACCTGGAGCTTCAAGCTTGAAAGTCCGTACATTTTATAAAGGAGTATTTTAGAAGGAAAGAGATGTGAGTAAGTGTGAGCTGAACACAGCAATTGAAGTAATAAGAACTCATTTTGATCTTAGGAGTGGGTATCACTGATTGCTGGCAGGTAGTCTGTTTCCTGGCAAAATGCATCTTTAACTCTTGTGCTGCTGGGTAGGAACTCTGGGAAAACATATGCATTCTTTTTTTTTTTAATGCAGTACTTTGTTCAGTGAAAACAAGAGAAATGACAACAACCATTTTGAAAATATCTGCCACATTCTGACAGATCAAGCTATGCAGAAAAATATGATTATTTAAATGTTTTCTGGAATTTCTGACTTCATTACAGACAATAAACTTGTTCACTGATCCCACTAAAATTTTTCTGTGTTGAATTTCCAGTCTTTCGATTTTAGCACACATTCAAACCACAGAGACTCTAGCAATACTTCTTTACATTCTTCTTTTTTGATGTTCTATCACAAGTTCTGCTCTTAGGACAGCAAATAATCTTATTCTGTACAGTTCGTTCACATAAAACAGAGTCAGTTCCACAGGTTTCAGAGACAGCAGGAAATCAATAAAAATATGTGATGCTTCTTCAGGTATGAACCCAATCCCACAGTGCTTGGAACAAAAATGCTAAACCGTGATTCAAACAGTTTATGACTCTCCATGTCAAATTTCTTATCCGCAAATAGGAGTGATTAACAGACAGTCTACCCATATGTGGAGGAAACGTAAGTATGCCAGGTAGATGCCAGAAGTGCAGAGACTCCCTGTCCTATGCTGCACCCAGGGATTCGGGATATCCCTGTGTGTTGCTGATGGTCAATAACCTCATAGCTGGGGGCTATTTATGCAAAAAAAAGAAATCAGAGCACCTTTGACCACATTAGGCTAAAGGGACTTTAAGAATGGCTGCAACCCAGAGAACTGTGAAAAGTGAGAAAAGTCAACAGGGGCTTGTAGCATGTTGAAATATCCTTCCTTAAATCATCATTTCGTGGTCTAGTTTCGCAACCAAACTGAGTCCTACAAACCAAGGCCTTAATTAGCGAGAAAAGTAGAGCTATCAATACCTATCCCTCAGTACTCAGCTTGCTATGCACCACACAGCATAATCAAAAGAAAATTTCAAGAAGGAAAGAAAAAGGGCAGGGCGGGCTCAGACCAATTACATGGCACTGCTAAAAGAGGATTCCTAAACTTTTTGAGGACTGTGTGGAAGCCGCTTTTAAAAACCAGTTCAAAAATATTCAAGTTCAAAAGAAGTAAACAAATTTCTTCATGTGGCTTAGCAGAGTTAAGTGTCATAACATATTTGGGTGAGATCTAAATTGTTCAAACTAAACATGAAAAGATCTATATCCCAACATTAATCTCACGGGCTATGCGTACTAAGGGCTCAATCTGCTTCACACAGCAGTGAAAAAAATCATCAAACTGGCTCAAATTACAGTCTATCAAATTTTCTAAGCCAAGAAATTGCATTTGTCCTGTGTTACTAATCACGTCTACTTCAGCAGGCACTGTAGCTGTGGTATATGAAGTTTAAAAATCTGCTCAGATATTCAGAGTCTTATGGGGGGAAGCAACACTTAGAAAGCCAAGGAATTTTAACTTAAAGTATGAAACGATAATTTCACTCTAACTGAACTGAACTGAGCTATCAATCCTTAGTTTTATATACAAAATTCTTCTTACTAAGTTCCATACTTTTCAAGGATAACAAATTATAAAAATAGATGAACCAAAATCATGCTTCAAAAATATTTCTCCTTATTTTAGTGGAAAATTGGAAGGGAATTCAACTGAGATTCCACAGATATCTATCCTAGATGCAGTTTTATGCTACATTTCCCATTACAACTGAGAGATTCCTGGATCCCCAGGTCATAAGCACTCTGAATAACTGCAATCAGTGAGATGGGATTCAATAATAGCAAATATATGAAGTATTATTCTTAGGAAAGACAAAGTTAAATTCACAAATACAAAAGGAGTAGAATGGGAACAGGAACATTCATGTGGGAAAAAAACTCTGGACAAATGGCAGGTCCATTAGGAACCCACAATGTAATGTTTGGGGAAAAACCCCCAAAAGGCAGCTCTTATATTAGAACATATGGATAGGAATGGTTTGGGGAAAATGCATAGGTGGTCATTCCACTGGAGAGACCTCAGCAAGAGAACTGTTTAGATTCCAGCATTACCTTGGGCAAACTGGAGCTAGTCCAGAGAGCGGCAATAAAAATGATAAATGGTTTATAAAACATGACACACAAAAAGGATGAATGATTTGGTTTGTTTGGTCTAGGAAACTGTGTATTTACAGGGAAAACATAACAGTCCTGAAATTATTTTCCATGCGGACCAGGAGGAAGTCAGGAAGGAATTGGCTTGATCTACAACTCAAGTAAGAAAACTCACTCCTCAGCTGTGTGTCCAGGAAAGGGGTGTCAAGGAAGGGTGCAGAGAATCTTTGAAGAGTTTAGGAACAAAAGTCAGTATTAATACCAATGTACAACACTCTGGCACTGGCACTGACCAGCTTCCTTGGCTACTGAATGATGGATGGAGCATGGTGCCCGTGGTTCCACGCTTGTGGGCCTGATCCCTGGGTGGGCGTTCGCTTGGGAGTCGGACTAGATGATCCTGTGGGTCCTTTCCGACTCAGAATAACCTGTGAACCTGTGAACACTCAATATCTAGCACAGTTTCTCTAATGAATATCTGTATTTTTATAATTTTCTTTTGTACTGGTCTCACTGAATTTTTTATTGTGAGGGAGAAAGCATGACCTGATTACCAAGGTATTCCTGAATGCTGGTTTCCAAGTCTTCATTGTGTTTGGAGAGGATGGAGCTGCTGCTCCAGTGTCCAGCCCTGAGCTTTGTTGCACAGCACAAAGGCAAAGCTATTCCACTCTACTGCTTATAGCTGCAAACAAGACCCAAATTCAGCCCTCACAATGCTGAGGAATTGGCTGTGAACTCAGATGAGGAAGTGGTTTGTTCACAAGGGTCTGATTCTGGCAAAACCACCTTCCTGCTTCTCCAGAGTTATTTTTTTTTTCCTGGGGGAAATTCATAAAAAACACTGAATTATTTAACATTCTCCTGGAAATGTTTAACTATAAATCATAAAAACCCAAAATAGTAAAAAAAAAGGAGAAAAATTGGAAGAAAATATGAAGCATGTGCTGGGATTCAGGTGTGATTTTCTTTCTTTGGCAACATAAAAATGTAGTTGGCATGTGCATGCACAAATCATAGGTAAATTGCTGTTAATAACTAAATGCTCCGTAAAAAGTACAATGGTTCCAGTAAAAGTGAGAACACATCTGCTCTAATTAAAAATTAACCGTATCATTAAAGTTATATTACTAGTTAATTTCTGGAAATGTTTAATTATTAGAGAGTTATCTTTCCAGCTTCCAGGGAAGAATTAGAAATACATGCATTGCCTTTCTGTGTTTAAATCTTTCTCTGCCAAGCAGTTAAAAGTTTTAAGAGACATATATTTTAAGTTATTTTGGAGATACTATAAATGTAAGAGCTTTGATTATAACACTAAAAAAATCAATGAACCTGGTGTCATGGCAGATTTTACCCACTCTTTTGTAGTATCTTGAAACAGATTCATTTTTCCCCCACTTTCTAAGGGAGCTGAGACTAAGGGAAAGCTGCCACTTGTGACAGCAGCAAATCTGGCCCAGAGCATTTCTTGAGGAGAGTCTTGTCTTTGCTTTCATCCTCCTCCACATCGTGTGTCAGCTCTGGCACTGGCTGAGTGTGACAAGCAACTTTAAAGTTAGAAATTATTAACTCAGCCAGACTAACACGAATTTAGCCTTATTATCTGATCTTAAAGGCTTTCAGATTTCAGTTACATGAGGTTCCAGTCTGTGATAGCTGCCTATAGCTGAATTTGAGTGATTCTCAAACCTGCAAGAACCGCAGCAGAAGGATTAAAGGCAAGCATTTATGGGGGTTTCTATGAGCCTTGCTGTACAATTTCCCATAAACATTCCTCTAATAGCTCTCAAATCCACAACATGAGGGTTTTTTTCCAAAAGACTTGCCTATCAGCAGATGCAAGATGATGATTGCGTAGGGTCAGAGCAACCTTAATTCAAGTAAATCAAGCTCATTTAGATCCAGTATTATAATAAAATTTTCCTTGGCTATCTGTATAAATACATTCAAAAAGTTAATTGCCTAATTTAATGCACATAGTGAACAGACATTACTTGCAACAGGCAGCACCAGGTGGACTGAACATTTCTCATCCAAACCAGACACACAGCATGAAAGTGAGACGCAGAAATAAACATAAGAGAAGAGATAGTGCAGAGAAAAACATGTTTCTTAATTATGTGGTGTCCACTTTCTGTAACGGATTGCCCTCCTAATTCACCCCATCTTTATCAACCTGCCAACTTGTTTTGGAAACACACCAGCAGCTGCACATCCAGAGCTCTGCTTATCAGGCATACAGGTGTCATTGTTTGCATACTGTAGATATCTGTGAGTTCACTCTGGTGTCACAGGGTGTGCACTGGAAGGATATAAAAAATCCTCATTGTACAGAAACCAAATATTCTGTCTGCTGTCAAAGATGACTGCAGCCTCAGGTCAAAGGAATAGAGGCTGTTTTAAACATCATCCAATCTCCTTATGCATCTGGTACTCTACTAGCTGGGATGTTGCATTTTGATGTACAGAGGAAGAATAAAATCAGGTTCTGTGGCTGTGTATGGGAGAGAAGGTAACAAACAGCTCCTTCTAACCATCACTAAAATGTGTGGGGACACTAAGACATGCATGTTAATATGAATGGTCAGTAGAATATTAACCACAAGACAACCATGAGTAAGATAAGAGGGATAATTCTTAGCTAAGCAGAGGAGCAGTAACTATTTCCCATAAAGGCTATAGAAGAAAATCCTACTGGAAACAGAGCTAACTCATCACAAGCAAAGAGACTTTTAAATACTCAACAAACTATGCTTACCATGACCCACAGAAACAGCTCAGCAAATGTTTAAATTCAAGGATGGCAGTTGAAACACAGACATATATTCTTTCAGATAGGAAAACAAAGAATTGATTAATTGGAATAATAAACCTAGACTTACATGAGCTCACCTAGAAACCAAGATTACCTCAAGATTAGAGACTTAGACAGGTTATCTTCTGAGATACAGCTGGAAAAGAAACTGTCATTTTATCTTGTTAAAAGTGAATAGCCTGTTTTGTCAGAGTTCCTATGAGGACATTTTGGGCTAGTGTAAGTTAGAGGTGGTTTAATGAAATCTGCTCTCCTTTATCTGCTTTGAAAGACATGGTTAGCTTTCTCTTCAGTCTAATAAAATTATAAATACTGGAAGAACAAAAAAAAAATCAATTCATTTTCAAAAAATAATAAGCTCTTACCCCAAAAAATCAATTGCTAAATATGCCTTGAAATATCACATTCAGTTTAATTCATAGATTTCCAAGGCATAAAATTAAAAGTCCATAATCTGACAGTCATTCACATGTTGGAAAGAAGTTTCTAATTGAATTCAGATAAATATCAGTTTAGAAGAAAGCCTCTTACATTTTCAAGAACATAATAAATAAAACTTCCAACAGAAGTTACCCTGGTGCTTAGGTCTACATTCCCAGAACTTAATTTAGCGCTCTGCTGGAGCAAATGCAACTTGCGTTGGCCAAACTGGCTGGTTTTAACCACAGCCTGAAGAACTGGCTGCTAATCCACCAGCTTTTCTTGCTTCCAGCCTCCTCCAGGAGTTTCTCAGCATGGACAGAGGTGTTGGTGTTGTTCTATCCCTTCCCAGCCGTGCTCTTGTCATGAGCAGCAGCTGCCTACAGCAGGAGGAGATTGAGGTGTGTGGACACTTTCTGGACAGTCTGGAGTAGGAACCACAGGTGACACAGGGACAAAATACGTTTTGTGTCCAAAAGTTTTCCACACTCTCTTTCTTTCATCAGAGTGTTACCATTAAAAACGGGAATCTGAAGAGCAGAGTTTGAATTCAAGTGTTCTGAATGATGACATGCATTCTGGCTTTTATGCATTCACTTCAATAAGCCCTTTTAAGTAGAAGCAGGACTCTCTGGGACCTCTCTACACATCTTAAATACAAATAAAAGTAGAACATGGGAACTTTGAAAACCACTAAATCCAATAATTCAATCTCTTGAACTTTTCAGATGCCTCAGATTGTTACCTTACCCCTGGATTAAGGCAGCCAATGTTTGGCCCAGAAATTCTCTCCCTGCGTATTTTCTATCCATGTTCTGTGGACCCCACAGTGGGACGCATCTCCTATTGCTGCACATGGATTAAACAGGCACAGAGTTACTGCCCAGTGTGAGAGCTTCCCTTACTTCTGAAGGAGTCCTGTGGCAACCAAATTTAAAAACTTTACTAAAGATCTTCTTGCAGCACATAGATTTGCCATGACTGAGGATGTAAAATGGATATAGCAAACAGGACTGCACTGGGCCAGTAATGTCCCTTCAAGAAGTAAGATGTTTCTAAACCTGCCAAAGAGAAGCTGCAGAAAACTGAAGGAAACATAAAGGAGAAGAAGTGCAAGGCAACAATTTTAATGGATTTTCCAACTATTTGGGAGACTAATAGAGAAAATATTGAAACAGTTTGAATCATACAAAGTTGATACCCTGGAAAGATATAATCCTTCGTCTAGATGAGGACTTCTGCTCTAAAGTCAGAATATATAAATTTGTACAGCAGAGTAGAGAATGATGTCAGCTTGGCATGTTCAGTAACAATCTGCCTCATAGGCAGGGACTACAGTTTGGAAAAATCTATTCTGAACCTACTTCAGTTTAAGGCTCCACTTTAATCCACTTGTTTCTAAGACAAGGCCCAAACTGTCTTATTTCATTTCTAATCCAAACCACAGAGCAGCTCAGCCAGTATAAAGAGATCTAGGAAAAAGTCTAATTTACATTCAGGCTTTCCTGCATACCTGCCAGTGTGGTTATGGAACATTCACATGCACACACACACACGTGTACGGATATCCACTGTTTATACATGGGCGTATGGTCTCTGTGCCTGTGCAGCTGTGCACACACACACCTCCCAGGAATACTGGATGTGTTTAACAATGGCCCTGCAGTGTGGTTTTTTAGTTTCTCAGTTACACTGGAAGCTATTTTTTTTTTTTGTTTAAAATTATACTTGGGATGTAGGTCCCCTATAAGAAAATGAAGTGCTATTATTAAGTCATCATATGGGAATTTTTCTTTTGATGGCGTTTTGAATTTTACTATTTTACAGGATCACAGAATATTCTGAGTTGGAAAGGACCCACAAGGATCATCAAGTCCAACTCTTAAACGGCACCACTGCCTCCCTGGCAGGAATCACCCCCCGACCTCCCACATGAGAGGCAGGCACACTCATCACTGTACTAAAGTGGATTTTTTTATTAACTTGAAATTTTATTTCACCTGAAATGAAATTCTGTGATTCTGTGATTCTGTGAAATATTTGCCTAAATCTGGGAAAAAACCTCATTTTTTAATTGATATGAATCCTATACATATCCTGCACATTTTCTTCACAAGTGCAGCGACTTGCTGTAACCCACTAGCTTAAAAGGGATCTCATAGCAGGCCAAAACCAGACCATACATTATACCTGTTGGTTGATAGCTAAAGGTTGGGTTCTAGAGGTTAAATATTGTTTAGCAGTGCAAAAAAGGAGAATCAAAAATATTCTCTTCTATTTGTTTTGTTCATAGAGTATTGAATTTTCAGATGAAAAACTATGGAGGAAAAGATTATTTTTACTGAATATATGATTTAATTCTAAGCAATATAAAGGGAATAGATCAAACTACTTTGATTTCCCCCCTCCCCCCGGAAAATGGGGCAAAATGATATTTCACCAGAACCAATATGCTCCCACCCTTTCTGTGTTTATAGCCAAGCCCTCAGATTTTTTTCCTCCTCCATTCTGGGATAAACTTAAAAGAAAATATAAGTACCTTTCTAGTTAAAACCAATCTCTCCTCTGTAAATATAACAAAATCTTTGTTCAGTACTATAAATAATGATAAAAATAATGGAGTTGCCAGTGTTGACTTGGTTCAATATCTGGGACAAGTATCTCTTCAGGTAAAGCTGGTAAGCTTTCTGAAGTCAGCTATTACACTATTAATCCTATCACTCATGAAACGCTTTCTTCCATTTATTACCTGTGTCAGCATGCAGCCCACCTTCACGCCTCAAACTGGTGATCAAGCACCAAGAATTTGCTAATAGTGCTCAAGTGCAAGGGATTTAGTTTGCTTTACTCAGCCTGTCAGAGTCTTCTACATGATTTCCCATCTTCAGCTGCTGAAAGCCCTTCCATATGGCTTGCAGAATAAACTGTTATCTTTGTACTTCCCAATATGGCACTTGAGAATATCTTGTTTAGAAGTTGTAGTTTCTAAAGAAGTCTTTTTTGTTGTTGTTTTTTAAGAAAAAAAAAAAAAAGAAAGCTGATTTATATAAAGGCTCTCATTTTCTCATTTTCTGGGGCAACATCCCCCCTTGCAGTGCTGAGTCGGAGCATCAAACTGAGAGGGAACATGGCCTGAACAGGGCCACTTCTTTCTGAAGTTTCTATCTAGTTATCTTCTGATACGCACTTAGAGACATTTCTTTTCTAAACCTTAAGGAAGACCTTTTTCTTCATTGAGCATGAGGTTGAGCAAGGATTTGTGACTCTTTCCATTTAGTAATTAACAGAAACAAATCCTTTAGGGGAAGATTTAGTAGGTGACCCACCCTATGGAGCACCTGCTCCCAGTGTCGTGACAGGCCTTCCTGCACCTGAAGGGAGCGGACAAGAAACATGGAGAGAGACTGTTTATAAGGGCATGGAGTGACAGGACAGGGGGAATGGCTTAAAACTGAGAGTAGATTTAGATTGAATATTAGGGAAAAACATTAGAGGGGTGATAAGGCACTGGAACAGGTTGTCCAGAGAAGTTGCCTCATTCCTGAAAGTGTTAAAGGCCAGGCTGGATTCGGCTCTGAGCAACCAGATCTGATGAAAGGATCTGATGAAAGGAACCCACACTCTGGGGTGTGGGTTCGGTCCCTGTATGGGCATTAGCTGGGGAGTTGGACTAGATGATCCTTGTGGGTCCCTTCCAACTTGTAATATTCTGTTGATTCTGTGCGAATCAAACAATGTTTCTATGAAACTGAAAATGAAGTTTCTATGAAACATTGTTTGATTCCTCTCCATGCAGCTCTCTTCCTGAGAGACAGGACAAGTGTGTTAGGCCAGCAACGTTATCAGTAATCTTCCTTGTTGTAACATTGATAAACCACCACCCAACAGTTTTAGAGGGGTTTCTGAAGGCGTTAATATGACAGGGAATCTACTGGCAGGAGAAGCAGCCACAACTTTCTTCTGCTTGACTCCAGGCTCACCACATGACGTATTTTAGAGACCTTATTTCAGTGGGAATCACAAATGGGTGGCAAATGACAGGAATTTTTTTGTGGTACTTTTTATAAATTTTAGCCGTAAAAGAAGTGGTCATACATTGAGATGTTTTCGAAGAAGGTATGTGGATATGCAGCCCTGAGAAAGATGTGGAAAGAAATATTCAGCCAAAAAAAGAGTGTGTTTGGTTTAGGAAATTCGTGTATGATTTGCAGGCAGAGCTTTTCCTCCATAAATGTGCAATAACAGAATGTCTAAAGACACTATCTTACTTTAACAAATGAAAGGCTTAAGAAAATGCCAGCAGGGAATGTGCTTATCTTCCTTTTTTTTTTCTGAAAGTTAGTAGCTCTAATATGCATCCTGTGCAGGTCTGAAGCAGAGAATAAATTTGTTTAAAATGAGACTTTCTCAAATCTGTGAGAGCAGCAAAGACAATGAAATAAACTGGGTTTGCAGGTATTTAATTCAGCACTCAACATGGAATATTTTATTACAACTTTGATTATGTTTCAAGGTTTAAAAGACTGTTAAAATATGCTAATCGAGATGTAAAGGATTACAAAAGTTTCAATTGTGAAATCTCCTCCTTCTCTGAAAACTACTTAGAGTAAAGCAATACTGGGTTTCTCCTGATATGAGTTTAGATAGTTAATACCAAATGCTAAATTAAACGTCAATAATCCTTAAGGAGCCTATCTTGGTCACACTTTTTTAATCAAGGTTTTCAATGTGATCTTAAGGTCCATTTGTTCCCAGAATGTAATGAAAATTGCAGAAATCTCATGCATTTCCAGGCAGAGTTCATTATAGGAGATTCATTTATGCTTATTTAAGCTGCATTTTACATGTTTCATTCGAAAATTTTGATTCCAACAAAGGGTATAGAAGAAATACTGCAAGATAATGGATTTTCAGTGCTGGCTTTTAGAAAAACAAAGGAAACTTGAAGAAAAAAACCCCTCACAAGCTAAAACCTAATCATCAGTACATAATTTAAAACATTATCTACAAAAACAGCTGAAAGGTAAATGCAGGTTTTACTGTGTAAAATATGAATCAGTTAATGATCAATGTTTTAAGCAGAATATCCCTATTGCATGATGATTCATTAGTGTTACCTCTGAGAAGGAGGTTATTGATAATTTGACGCCACACATCCACTATCCTAATCATTATTGTCAGAAAGTCTATTAAAGATCATAGGTCATGGATCTAAAATTAAGTATGCCATAAAAAAAAATATTGAGCAAGGGACAAGGACACACTTTCTTATAGATTAAGAATCGCACTAAAATGCATTGCATCAATTAATTTTGCTAAGATATTATTTGACAAAATAAAACGCCTTCAGTGAAACATTTCTTTTTTTAAAATGAAATTGAGATGGAAGTCTGAATATTAAAACCCTCACAATTTGTTTTTAGACCAGTTTTTAATGCTGCTGTATGTGAATCTGCCTTCCCTAAACCACCTTAAGGAACCGGCAACTGGACCAGATTTTATTTTGGCTGCTATAAGTGCAATCCAAACCACACTGACACTTTATGGAGTAACTGAGTCTGGGTCACTGGACTGTCAGCAGGAATGCATTGCTTCCAGAAACATCTTGACAGGAACTAATTCAAAAACTTTACTGATACTGGGCACATAAAATGTATACGTCTTCCTTGTAACTTTCAAAACAGGACTCCATGACTCAGTGTAAGAATGCCATTGACTTTGGGATATTCTAAAGAAAGATACTGGGCTGCTGGGCTTTGCTCCAATGTTCTCCTGAATTCCTTTGTAAGGATCACCAAGCGTACCTTACTTAATCCAAACCACTTACACTTTATGTAAACTATGTAAACTAGGTTATAGGCAAAACCAAAACCAAACTATTATAATTTTGTTTAAAATAAAATAATTCATAAGAAACAGTGCAAGTATGATGTCTTTTGCTGCTTAATAAGACAGACATGATAAAGAAAAGAAAACCATGCTTAATTCCCTCCTAAAACAGAGAATGTCACACTTTTCATCTTTTTATTCCACCCATGAACCTATATCATTTCAATAATGCAGTGAGAATGGGTCTCAGACTCATCACATCCTTTTCCACAGAGCTTGTCTCACAGAGGACAACATTTTCCTTCAATGCTGTTATGACAGATTTTATACATCCTTCCTTCTTGAGATTCCCCACAGATTTGTTTCAGGCTGGAATCTCCTTACATCCCTCCTCTCCACTAAACCCTTATTTCCTGATCTCCAACATTCAACAAGAGATGTGAGTCCTCCTCTTTCCTCCTATTTCAGCAAGCAATTCTGCCAATAATGTGTTGCAGCACTTTGGTGTTCTGTTTGGAGAGATAAAGTAGCTCAAGTCCTTGCCAACAGCCAGCAGCAGAGGTGATGGGAGACTTGGGTGCAGCAGCAGAAGAAACACATGGAGATTCAAAGCCCATGCTGAAGGAAGAGCTGGAGAGCTACAAGTAATGAGGAAACCAGCTTGTATGACTGCCTCTAGCAGAGTCACCAGATGCTACTGTGCGGCAAACTATTGCTATCATCTGTTTGGCTAAGGAGATACAGGCTATGATGTTAGGAAATTTTCATTTGAGTCCTACAGAGTTGGTTTAAAAAAGGTCTGACGACAAGTTGGAGCTGAACCCCACAGACCCTGTGGGCCTGGGGGGTGTTACAAACTCACAGAGCACCATTTTCTGGTGAGGCTGGATCTAGATGCGTAAATCATGGAAGGCTGAACAGGTTTTTTACTCCTGTTAATGTGGTTTAGAATCAATTTAGAAAGAGGCTATGCTCTCTGCTGCTGTTTTCTACCACAAAGGCTCTCGTTCCTCAACAGGACGGTTGCCTCCAGCACTGACTTGGGAATGCCAACTGAAATTAAAGCCTTGGATAAAACAGTGCACTTAATGGCTTATTCAGGTTGACAGGTGTTGTCCTACCTTGGGAATGTCTATGAGCCTAATAGGTGTAGCTTTCCATTTGGCTATTCCTTGCTACATCATTTGATATTAGCTTTCTTTTGCAGGTTTTTCAGAGCAAGGTTTAAGATATGCACTCGGTAATCGTGAGTTGAAATCATAATAAAATGTCACACTAAATTATTCACTGGGAATATTTTGCTAGCTTCTTGTAGTAATTCCCCTCAAAGCTAATTTAGTTGCTTGTTGTCTGTGTGTTCTGCATCTGTCTGTATTAATAATTGTGCAAGTGTCTGAACAAATTAAGACATTTTACAGCATTTAAGCATCCCAAAGATCTTACATTTTCTGTGAAAGTGGAGAGGTTGTACTATAATTTATGGAAGTTTTCCCATTAATCTCTGAATTGTTTTGGCAGTTACTGCCTTAAAGCAGCAGCTACCTGGCAGGGACAGAATATCTGTCAGACCATGAAGGGTGTCTGCATTCACTGGAGAGATAAATGGGAACACTGAAATAGAGTTAAGCCCAGAGAAAAAAGCTCATCCACAGGCAGACTTGCCAAGCCTGTTTCATTATAAACAGGAAAGCTTATAGCTTTCATTGTGGCTTAGCAAATGCTGTTAAGTATTCTGTCAACATAAACTTACTTTTCTAGACAAGTAGCTCTGCAAAGCCCTCAGATGCCACTGCTAATACTTGAACTTGTTTACTGTGGAGGTTTTTTTTGTCTAAAACATACAGGTACTGTGATAAAAAGGTCCAAATTTTATTAAAATGTATCTAGGAGCTTTTCAAATTTTTACCCTCTCTGTCCAACTGTAATAAAAAATAGATTATCTCTAAGGTCTGCCTTTTATAAAGTACCATTTTTAAATGTATTTTGAGGGCAGAAGAGTATATGTCTTTCAAGTTCCTCTGATTCTGATATTGTTACCCTGCAGACTCCTAATTCATACTCAGCACTGGGGAAACATATCATGGAAGGTCTTCCTGCCACTTAACTTTTTTAATGTCTAGAAAAAATAAATGTAGCATTTGAATTTCTTTGAGAAGAAAAACTGAAAATCAAAATCAGAAGACCCTCTTAAAAATGTAATTTCATTTTTTTTGTACCTACTTTAGTTTATTCTTGTAATAAATACTTTCTTATCTATTTATTTAAAGTAAATCTATTTACTTAAAGTATCTTCTATTATTTAACTAACTCTAGATCAAGCCAGAAGACTAAATCAAGTTTATAGCATAATTAGAAATAAAGTCACTGGTTGAAATGTAGAAGGTCAAAATTAAAGGAATTTTACACATATTTTCTTATAGAGAATGGATAAAAAAACCCATGCAAGTTTAAAATTTTTTATTTTCTTTTCTTAACAAGGAAATTATTAAACATTAACCATTAAAAGAAGAAACCTTCCATATCTGCCTATTACACCTGTGCTGAGAACTGACTTAAGACCCTTCAGTTTATAGTTCAAGAGAAGACAGTATATCATCTCTAAAGCTTCAAGGTGTCTTGTTTCATGTTGGATAGATTTATTTAGACCTAATTAAAACCACGGGAGCAGGTTTTTCGTTGTTTTTTGCTAATCATATCACAATGATTTAGAGTAAAATGACACCACAGGTTCTACTCACAGGAATCTTTGTCATTGTGAGGATTTACAATCATATTTTTCCAATCAGATAGCTGGGTTTTAAATGTAATATAATGCACTTTAAGAGATTCATCCCCATACTCGTGTATTTACAATCCATATGCTTAATTGGATTTCACTTAACAACTGTATTAATGGACTTAGTTACTAAACATTTCTGGATCATGTAACTGTTATTTCATTATATGTTAAATGAAGCTTAGTTGTAAACCTCAGAATTTTATTCCAAGAGCAACTCTTCCAGATCCACGGAGGGGTTATTTACATTATTTCCCATTTGGATCAGCCTGAGATCTGACTACAGATCTAGCCATCCTTTGCCCTTAATTATCATCCCTCCTCACTTCCAAGGGACTCCCAGATGCCCTTTTGCCCTTTTTGTTCACCACAAGACAGCAAAAGTTTTGTTGCTCATTGCACATTTTCTATCAAAACCTACTAATAAACACGACACTTATTGCCTTTTCCCTAATACAGATTTGGAACAGTAATGTGGCCTTTTGAATGATGAAGAAGAACACTAAAAACATCAGCAGAGAAGGAACTAGTAGACCTAAGGGATCTCCTTCATCTCTAATTTCTAAGGGAACACCCCCCCAACCCCCGAATTTCATTGACCTCATCTGCAAAGTTTTCTGACAATGTTTTCTGTTATAAGGTCATTACAGAAAATATTGAGATGCCTTGCAATACTTCACATAAAATTATGCAATAAGCTCATTGCATTTGCAAGTTGCATTGAACAGTACACTGTGTGGAAATATTTGTATTTAAACAACTCACTTAAGATGGTTCTTAGAACGTAGTAAGTGCTTTGAAAGCTATTACAAAAATCAATCTCATTATATACCATGTAATAACCTCAGACCTACCAAAATCAAGCACAGGCTTTTCCCAAAACAATTGCAAACAAGAGAATAGAATAACACTGAGGCTTAATTTAGTCAAAGTTTTGGGGATTAAAAAATAAAACCAAACCCCCTATATGGATCAAACAATGGTTCTTAAAAGAAAAATAAAAAAGCAATCATTGAATTGCATCCTGTGGGAGGAAATTGGGCCAAAATTGATCTGGATAGCCAAATTTATTATTACATGCAGTGAATGCACAATGAAATTTGATTAGAGCAAGTGTGCCATCAGTCCCTTTTGCAAGATCGAGCACAGAACAGCACAGCCTTGATGAATAGAATCGATAGCATTGAAAGCAAAATTGGAGGGCTGTCAAATCATCTTAATTCCTATTTTCTGAATGAGTGGAGTAAGACTGCTTGATGCCCATGCTAATTACCAAATTAGTGTGCTTCTGACTCAGTACAGAGTCAGGCTTCTATAAAACTTTCATATTGGTGAAAGGAAGACAAAAACCCAAACCTGCAAGGGTTTGTGCCACAAAATACACAGTTCACTTCAAATTCTTAATGAACACAGCAGCATTTGTCTTAATTTTGTAGACGGTAGGATATCTAAGCTACAACTTCACATCTGTTAATAGATATGGTGACTAGCAATCCTTGTTCCCTCATGACTGGAAAGACAATCTACTCAATAGGTGCACACACACATCCAAAATGCACACAGCAAGAATCAGCCTTTGAGTCTCTTTGAAATCCATCACTTAGAGGTGCATAATTTCTTTGGGATATTTCTCACAAAATTTCCTCAGAAAGGCTTCAGGGTGTTTTCAAGGTCAGCTGAAACCGTCTAAAACTGAATTGCCCTCAAATCCTGCCTCCTCATCTCCCCCTCACACTCCCTCGCAACCTCCCTCATGCAGAGCAAGGCATCTGTTGATGTGGCCAACAAGTATGGACACAAGGAGGTAAAGGTTAGAGAAAAATTAGAGACATCCATAAACCTACAGATTCTTCAGCAACAATCTGAGTTCTGCTTTGATTACATTTGTATTGTTTTTAGTAGCTTTTCAGTGCCTCCCCTAGCAGATGTTCAGCTTCATACCCTGTGTATATAGGACCCTCCCCTAAAGATCACCTCTGTGGAACTGTCTCAGCAGCTACAGGATAACGATGCTCAAACTTTCCTCTGACAATTTTTAAAGGCATATTTGAAATAACATGGTTTTCTTTCCAGCTTTGATTAATGCTGTATTTCCACAGGTAAAAGCTTTGAGAAGTATATTCCTCAAGTATAAAAAAATAATCTGTGGTTACAGCACAGAAAAGTGCCAGGGCAGCACTAAATGAAGAGCATCTCAGCAGGGAGTCTCTGCATCTCTAGTTGTTTCAGAGCATGAACATCAGAACTGCCACCCAGCACCAGCACTGCATTATCCTCCACCATTAAACAAACAAATAAATCACTCTGTTACACGGGCACAGTAGTAAAGGGTGCTTTTTAGGTACTCTATTTATATGACTAATAAAAAGGTAGCAAATAAACAAACAGTTCATGACAATTACATAATACTAAAGCCTAATACAGCACTTTTGTAAATTGGATCCATCAATGTCATGCTCTAAGCTCAAGCCACATGTTGAAGAATGTGAGGACATTTTATTATTCTTTCATAACTAAATAATCTAGAAGAAAGTTTATATCGCCCTTGGTAAGAAAGTTCAAAACATGAGACATTTTAAAGTAGTCCTTAATACAGTAAAATAATTGTTTATGTACATTTGCAGAAAACAATAGAGACTCTTGATTCTCCTTTTTGAAATATTACAATTCAAATCTCAGATTTTCTTTAACTGCTTGTGTTTTGCATTTTTGCTATTTCTTTCACTGCTTTTTATGTGAGCTTGTGGGAAACATACTGATCATATCACAGAATCACAGAATCACAGAATATTATGAGTTGGAAGGGACCCACAAGGATCATCTAGTCCAACTCACCATCTGACACCCATACAGAGTCCGAGAGCACATCCCAGAGCGGTAACAACACTGGGCCCAACACTGACCCCTGTGGGACTCCACTGGTGACTGGCCACCAGTCTGATGTTGCACCATTCACCACCACCCTCTGAGCTCGCCCTTCCAACCAGTTTGTAACCCAGCATAAAATGTTCCATCTTGCACACACAAAATCCCTTCATCAGGAAATTCACTTTTGCAAAATTAAAAAAAATCCTAAGTGTTATTTGCCTCTGTCTTCAACAGTAGGGTTGTTTGTCCTCAGGATAACTGGATACCTAAGCTGGCAGATGGAGACAGGGTACAGTGTAGTCCCCCTGTTATTTAGGAGGAAGTAATTAGAGACCTGCTGATCCATTTGGATCCCCGTAGGTCCATGGGCTCGGATGGGATTCACTCCAGAGTGATGAGAGTGCTGGCAGACGAACTTGCTAAACTGCTCTCCATCATTTAACAGAAGTTTTGAAGCACAGGTGATATCCCGGATGACTGGAAGTTGGCGAACGTGACCCCCATACACAAAAAAGGTCGGAAGGATGATCCAGGAAACTACAGACCTGTTAGCCTCACCTCGGTCACAGGCAAAGTTATGGAACAGATAGTGCTGAGCGTTATCATGCAACACCTGCAGGATGGACAAGAGATCAGGCCCAGCCA
>WEKX01004462.1:118471-171840 GCA_013390025.1 Pitta sordida
CACCTCGAGTATTGCATTCAGTTCTGGGCCCCTCAGTTCAGGAAAGATGTCGAGGTGCTGGAACAAGTTCAGAGAAGGGCAACTAGGATGGTAAAGGGGCTTGAAGATAAGCCCTACGAGGAGAGGTGGAAGGAGCTGGGTCTGTTTAGCCTAGAAAAGAGGAAGCTCAGGGGTGACCTTATTGCTATGTATAACTATCTAAAAGGAGGTTGTAGCCAAGCTGGGGCTGGTCTTTTCTCCTTGGTCTCTGGGGACAGGATGAGAGGTCATAGTCTTAAGCTTCAGCAGGGAAAGTTTAGGCTAGATATTAGGAAAAGGTTTTTTACTGAAAGAGTGATTCGGATGTGGAATGGGTTGCCCGCAGAGGTGGTTGAGTCACCAACCCTGGATGTGTTCAAGGGGAGGCTGGATGAGGTGCTGAGCAATACGATCTAGATGTAGAGGATAGGTTAGTTGGATTATAGATTGGACTAAATGATCTTCAAGGTCCTTTCCAGCCTTATCTATACTGTGATACTGTGATACCCATATATGACAGAGGAAGTGAGGTAAGAGCACGAAGCATAATGACAATACAGCACAGGTGGACAAGGCTGTCAATGCTAAGCTTTTCTCATGCTGAAGCCAGTAACGAACATGTTATATTGTGATTTATGAGGCAATGTTGCTACACTCCAAACCTGGAATAGTTATAAAAAACATATGGAACACCTTCAGCTTTAACATTTGGACTTGGCCACCAGCATGATGCCTTTGATGGTTACTGTGAGCCAGGCACTTGTTTTTAATTTTGGTCCCTCTGTAATAATAGATTGCAGAGTATGGTTAATATAATTGGGCATTAGTCTAAAAGTCTGTTAGCTAACTGAACATGGTGTTTGCATTTTTAGGCTGTCAGGAATGTGTTTATTTTTTTATTTTAAAATAAGATATGGAAGCAAGCAGCCTGAGATTTGTTGCATTCAAAGCACAGCAACGCACTTGTGACCTATTCAGCTGTCTCCACGTGGGCGTCTAGTGAGAACACCAACCTGTCAACTAGCATGCTTTTAAGATGCACTTTGTACTCATTTTCATGTGTACAAGAAAACTTTCCTGTGTAGCATTAGGCACTTACATTCCCACTTGTCCAAGTCCTTCCATAATGGTGGTATCAAGTGGTGGTGATACATACATAAACCTACACCAAAAAGGTTCTCCACTTCACTTGCAGTTTGTACAGAAGTACATATTTCTTTTAGTACATGTGCTTGATGCCAGTACAGTGCAAATTACTTCTCCAAAGACTTGGGGTGATGATACTGTAAGTCTGAGCTATTAAAAACCACCACGGGTAATGCAGGTTCTGAAAGTATACGGGAGGGCTCTAACCAGCTTACAAACTACCAGCATGTGGGGTTTCACAGTCTCCTCCTGGAAGAAATAATTCAATCCAGAAGTTATATGGATCATTCTTAGGAAAATATTTTCTGCACCACAATGAGAATAAAACCACCTGCATAATTCTAAGAATTCCTTAGGTAAATATTTTTGGTAATTGAACTGACTCAGTGGATCAAACCTTAAACCTGCTAGAAAGCTCACATGATGAGAAAATAATATCTTTCCCACTGGTCAAATCAAATACACCTGGTGAGCTGCCTAAAATAGCGCATCACTATTTGGCTACTCTAATTACTGAAGAATTATGAACAAAACTCTGAAAAACAAATGGACCTGAGTCTCAATATCATAATTTAAAGTGTAAAAGCCTATCATGATCATATACTGAACTGACATCTGTAAGGCCTCTACATCCTCTATTAATATAATTTTTAGTTTAACGTGTCTATGATCAGTAGAAGAACCTTTTTTACCATAGCTGTACAAGTATTTAGACATGTGAGTAGATAACTTTTAACTGCCATGATGTTCTTTTGCTCCCCTAAGTTCAGCTAAAAATTACTCTTGCCAGTATTGTCATTAATTGCATTAGACCCATGAAGTCATTCGATGTCTTCACTAATTCAATTACAAAGTACGTCTCCAAACTCGAGTTTTAAAGCATTTCACAATGAAATTGATAGGTGGAGCAATTTCCGTAGCACAAAGTCAAATTTTAATCTTGCGGTCAAACCCTTTTACTGAATCAAATAATTCCATGATTGCATCTCTTGCAATAGCTGAAATGAAGGGCTGCCTTTTAGTAACCACGAATGCTGGATGGTACAAAAGCAATGCACACTTTAATTACATGGATTTTTGTTGCAGCAGACTGATATTGATGCCTGCAGAAGCAGTGATAGTCACGATATTAGTTTCAACACATAGACAAAGAAGTCAGACTTGCATATGGGCAATGGCAAATGGAAATATCTCCTCTAACTAGCTCCCTAGATGGAGCTTGGGATCAGTAAAAGGAACATCACTAAAAGAGTGGAAATTAGCAGATACAGGTAACACAGAGGTTGTAAAACCCCTGTCCAATTTAATATTTGGCTGTGGTGTATCAGAAATACAGTACAAATTTTCGCAAGCTCACTGTTCTCATCCACAGGCAAAACAAGAGGTTCTGGGAAAGTACCTTCAGGTTGCGATTGCTTACATGGAGCACAGATAGAGCCCTAGGGAAAAGGTTTGTTTTCCACAGGCAGCTTGTAAAGGAATCTCAGTGAATTCTGCAGTGATTTGCATCATGCCGTGTTCTGTGATGGCAGAGTTTCAGTCTGATCTCATGGCCTTGTGTTTGCAGTATTATACTTTTTCCAAGTCGTGTGTGCTTACATGGCTTCAGCAATACCCAGAATTCTCCGATTTTTTTCTTTTTTTTTTCTTTCTTTTTCCTAAAAAACCAGGCAGTGTCACAGCTGTGGTAATAACCTTCTGCAATACTATGCCTGACTGAAGCGATAAACCCTCTCTGAGGATGGAAGAAATTGGTTCAGCTGAGTTTTGATACCTAATAATTTCTTCTGTTGTACTTTCAAACTTTTCAAATTTGTGTGTGCTTTCTCACATGACAACTTGATTTTTTTTAAAAGCAGCTATCTATTTGTAGCTACACAGACAGGTTTTTATTCTCAGGGTTTTGTAGTCACTTAACCAGTTTTGCCATACAGACAATGACATTCAGTTTCATTTATCTCAGCCCACCCCTGAAGTTCTCCTCAGCTGGGAAAAAAGCATTGCATTGCATATCAGTGTGAGGAATGATATCCAATGCATTTTAGTGTTCAGTTGTAGAGTCTTTCCTTGCCTTATAAAACTCATTAACTCTGGGAATACACTTAACAAATATTTATTCTCAGAGTTACATAGAAGTCCTCAGGTTCACTCAAGGTTTGGAGAAGTTGGCAGAGAAGTCCATATTTGGAAAAAACACTCTCATTACCCGTCAAGTGCACACAGAGAGGAAACAAGCACTCAGAGCATTTAATAAAAAAGAAGCAGGAAGGGTAGAGCAGAGCAGCAGCTGCAGGCACAGCAAAGCAATCCCTAGATTGGGTTTGAGATTTCCTCACTCTTACAGAACATCCAAGTAGCACTTTTGGCTATCCAGTGCCAATAGTGGACTATAATCACAGAATATTATGAGTTGGAAGGGACCTACAAGGATCATCTAGTCCAACTCACCATCTAAAACCCGTAAAGAGACCGAGAGCACATCCCAGAGCATAACACCAACCTAGATCCCTCACAGTCTAGCAGGCCACTCCGAGCCGGAAGGGGCCCAACGTCATCCAGCCCTACACCTCCCGGCTAGACCATGTCACTAAGCTCCTCGTCCAGTCTTCTCTTAAACACCTCCAGGGATGGTGACTCCACCACCTCCCTGGGCAGCCCATTCCAATATGCAATTACTCTCTCTGTGAAAAACCGCTTCCTAATGTTAAGATTGAACCTCCCCTGGCGTAGCTTGAGGCCGTGCCCTCTCGTTCTGGTGTCGTCAGCCTGGAAGAAGAGGTCCACACCCATCTGGCTGCAACCTCCCCGCAGGTAGTTGTAAACAGCAATGAGGTCCCCTCTGAGCCTCCTCTTTTCCAGACTGAACAGTCCCAGTTCCTGTAGTCGCTCCTCATAGGGCCTACCCTCCAGTCCATTCACCATCCTCGTTGCCCTTCTCTGGACCCTCTCAAGCAGCTCAACATCCCTCTTAAACTGGGGAGCCCAGAACTGCACACAGTACTCAAGATGAGGTCTGACCAGCGCTGTGTACAGGGGAAGGACAACCTCCCTGGACCTACTGACCACACTGTTCCTAATGCAGGCCAGGATGCCATTGGCCTTCTTAGCCACCTGGGCACACTGCTGGCTCATGTTGAGTTTCCTATCAATCAGTACACCCAAGTCTCTCTCCACTTCACTAGTCTTGAGCCACTCCTCCCCCAGCCGATAGCGGTGCATGGGGTTGTTGTGGCCAAAGTGAAGAACCCGGCACTTAGTCTTGTTAAACCTCATACTGTTGGAGCCTGCCCACCTCTCCAGCCTGTCAAGGTCCCTCTGGAGGGCCTTCCTACCCTCCGGCTGTTCAACATCTGCCCCCAGCTTAGTATCATCCGCAAACTTGCTGATGATGGATTGAATTCCCTCGTCCATGTCATCGATAAAGATGTTGAACATGATACTGTGTTTAAGAACTTGGAGGAATTCTCAGTCCTGAGGGTCAGGCAAAGGCTACAGCCAGGACTCTGGATTTTAGGAAGGAAAAATTCCAGTGGTTCAAGGACTTAGTCAAAGGGATCCCCTCGCGAAACATCCCTTGCAGACAAGGAAACCAAACCGACCTGACAAGTTTTGAAGGGCACTTTTACATAGGGTGCAAGAGTTCTTGAGCCCTCACTGTAAGAAATCAGGAAAGGAAGGTGAGAGACTGGCACAGACGAGTCAAGATCTGCTAGTCAAACTAAAGGGCAAAAAGGAAATGCACAGGCAGTGGAAGCAGGAACATCCTAGGAAGAGTACAGGGGCACAGCCTGGTTGTATAAGGATGAAGTCAGGAAAGCCAAAGTATGGAAGAAGTTGAACCTGGCAATAGATGTGAGGAATAATAACTTCTACGGGTATGTTAGTCAGAAAAGGAAGGCCAGAGAAAGCGTACTCCCTGGATGAACAAGACTGGCAAATTGATAACTACAGGCAAAGATAAGGCTGAGGTACTCAAATACTTTCTCGCCTCAATCTTCACTGGCAACCATAACACAGAATATTGGTATGAAACAAGTCATAGTGACTGCAATTAAAATTTTAACAGGAAGAGATGACATTTGAAACCATGTAAACTGAGTATTTATGAAAAAAATAATCCCAAATGCAGAATTTTGAAAGATATATGGATCAGTTTTTTGTTATTTCCTTTCCTACTTCTTAACTTTGCCTAAAATAATTTTTTTTCCCCACACAAAAAGCTTTAAGAAGAGCAAACTTTCAGTTCTCATCAAGCCTGTCCCCCTATCTGTACACTAAAATAAACCTGTAGCAACAAAATATGTGGTCTTACCCAGATACAATTGTTAATATGAATGATACATGGAATTCTCAGGAAGAACAGAAAAAAAATCTCACATGTGAAACGTGTGCACATTTTGCATTCTTTCAGTCAATATTCTGAATAGCTTTAATTGCCACACCTGTCTGATGTCTTGTCAAGCTTTCCTCTGTTGCTGTGGTTTATTGTTGCGTGGAGTTTATGTCGATGTTACAGTGACAACACCCAAAGTTAAATGACCACTTACACTGTCATTCTGAGAGACAGCTATAATAACATGGTGTTCTGATAAAAATGGTTGTGTGTGGTATGAAGGCCCAGTCCCAAAATAAACAGAAATTACCCTGATTTTCTTTTGTACTCATTCTTCAGTCACATGCTCCTGAAATAATGTAACTCTTTAGATGAGTCTGTTGTAAATGAATCCATCTGTGAATATCATTATTCTCTGAGGTTCCTTTCCTTCATCAACAGGACACAGGGAACAGCCCCTCTGGTCTTCCATTTTAATTTTATGAAAGATTTGAATTAAACAAAGTACACTGGCAAAAGGAAACTAATTTAAAACAACTCAAGACATAAACTTGGCTTTCATATTCAAGTACAGATCTAACGTCACGAAATGAGAGCATTAAAAATATCACCCTGTGGTTTTCATTCTTGCAGTTATTTAAGGTAGATATTATGGAATCTTGACAGACATTGTAATTCATTATCTATAGTTTCACGTGTGTTAGCCAACTGCCTTGCTATTTAGGTTAAGCTTACATAACTGAGAAAGCAGCTATTCACATATAATAATACTTACTTTCACTGCTCTGTTTCCTTCTATTTATCAACATAATATCCCTTTTCTTCCCTGTCTGCTCTTAGCCTCAGTGGCTGCCCTTGGGATTAGAAAGTAGGGGATTCCTTAGCACACAGACTGTGTTTATAGCTTGTGAATTTGGAAAATAATAAGTTCTAGAGCTTAATAATGCTGTGATGCTGTTTCAGTCAATCTTTTCTTTGGCTTTCCTGTGTTAGCCAAGTCAAGCTAAGATAAGATGTTCCTCAGAAAAACACAGGCTCTATGTCTCCAGTAGGACCCTCACCTGAAGTAGATCATAGCAATGCTACTGTTAATTGGTAAACATTCTAAAATATGTCAGGACAAGTTTAAATAGGAGGCATTAATTGGGATGTGTCCCATATGGGAGTCGCCTCAGACTCACACAAACAGAGAGACAGATGAAAAGGCTTCACTCCCGTTCGAAACGTGACCTCTCTGGGCTTATTTGGGCTCCTGATATAACAAGAACCGCAGCAGCTAATTAGCTTGGCACTGTTTCAGACAGCTGGATTAGAGTCAGTGATAAAATGCAGCAGAAGGCACCTCTTGGCACAGATCCCTGTAACTCATCCCACCAGCCTGGAAATCCAGTGGAGGAAACGCTTCCGCCAGGCTGGGGCTGGAGACTCCTTCCGAGTCCAGAGAAACCATGCCATTTGTCAAAGCCACGTTTAACTCTCCATGCTTATACTGCGAGCACAGAGCAATATATCTAACATAAACAGGTCACAGGACTGGGCCAAGCTACTGTAAGTTCCTCCCCTGTGAGCAAATGTTCTGTCACTCTTTGTAGAGGAGAGACCAAACCCAAAGCCGCATTACAAACTATGGACATAATCACACCTCATACCCTTTCAACTAGGAGCTCTCACCAGCTGCACTTAGTTTACTCCTCAGAGTATGAATTTGGTATGGATATACTGGAAGCCACTTGGGAATATACTCCTGAAGTGATGTGGGTAGCCAGAATGACAGGGAAATATTTCAAAACAAGGGGAATACAATTCCTGGGGAATACAGTTCTTGTGTAATACATCAGCAAGAGATGTGGAGATGTGTTTATATTACAGAATCACAGAAGCACAGAATTAGTAAGGTTAGAAAAGACCATAGAGATCATCGAGTCCAACGTATGTCAGTTAAGAACAAATAACAGCAATGTTCAGGAAATGTTTTTGGGGTTAAAAGAAAATTTTCAGTGATGATTGTCTCACAGGAACAAAAGACCCAGGTGGCTAAGAAGGCCAATGGCATCCTGGCCTGCATCAGGAACAGTGCGGTCAGCCGGTCCAGGGAGGTTGTCCTTCCCCTGTACACAGCGCTGGTCAGACCTCATCTTGAGTACNTATTTTTCAAACAATGGTTTAGATTTAGCTTCATCTAAGCAGCAGCTACATGCAGTATTCTTCTGTGTTTTACCAGACTTTTATTAATTTAGAAGTTATGAATGTAATTGGAGAAATATGATACAATATCAACACAATAAGCAGGTGCTTATTCAGTTATTTCATATGACTGAGTCTGCTTTGACATTCTCATGTTCATATATTCTTTCTAAGAACCCCTGAGCAGCTTTCTGTTCCTGTTTACTCTTTCACACCCTTTCCACTCTTCATCCTCCTTTGAGAAATTATATTAGTATGAGAGAATATATTTGCAGATTTTGTGCATACAGTAGCAAGAACATTGAAGAATGTATTCCTGCATCAAGGAACACGATTTTTAACCTAAAATATCTCAGGAGATTTAAAATGTTCCTCTTGGCGTACAGCTTCCCAACCACATTACACTGTGCATGAGGTGAAGGCATTCATGGAGCTTTCTTTTCCCCCCTCATTACAGTTTTTGTCACCAAGAATGAAGTATCCGAATTTTAATGCCTCATATATTTTGTCAGCTGTAGTGGTGTGCTCTACTACTTCGACCTTTTTGATTGGCTTGCCATTTCAGTTCTCCCTATTTACAGCTTCATTAACCTGTGGGGGAGAGGTGGACGGGCTGACCAATCAAGGGGTTGTGTATTGAAAAGGTCACCCTAGTCCAGTGTATTTACAACCCCTTTACAAACCACAGGAAAGATGTAGATGTAGAGTTCCCCATTTGGGATGACAGTTGCAGCCATAGGGAAAAAGGAAGTAACATGTATTCAGTTTGCATCCCAGACAGAAAAAGACAGGAAACAGGGATAAAACCCCTCCAACTTAATTTCAGAGAAATACCACATTTGTCAACCTGCAGTTCTTATCAGAAAACATTTGATCTTGATTGGATGACACTACCCAGATAAGTGAAATCTACAATTATTAATGTTTTGAATTAGTTCTGAAGTCAACTCTAGGAAGCATATCATTGCCCATTTAATATAATCCTGGGAAGCAAGAATGAAAAATGAGCAAGCTCTTCTGCACAAAGAGCTTTTTAAACAGGAAATATCTGAAGTTTGCCAACATTCTTTTCTATAGAGTTCACTAAACATCATCTTCCATATGAGAAAACATTAGTAATAGTTATGTAATTAGTGCCATTTTAAGATAATTCAAAACGGACTCATAAAACAAACCTCTATTTAGACCACAAAGAGATAGGACAAAATTTAGACTAAACATGGAGTTTGATAGCAGCAGGCATTGTGCTATGGGGAGGCTCTGCCTTTCAGATAAGAAGGAAAACTAAACTAATGGCCACTTATGATCACTGAGGTTGTTTAGGCATGTTAATTTGAGTGACCTGGCCAGACTCCAGCTTCTGTAATTACAGATCTCTCCATATACCTAATTTGCCTTAAACATAATTGTTTCAGGGTGGCAGTTTGGCGGGGGGAGGGAAGAACAGCCTCTTCTGCCAAGTTCCTGAGCATTCCTACGTGGAGCAGATCAGCATTTCTGTGGTGAAAATACAAGAAAACCATTTTACATGAAGAAGTTTGAATTTGAACACTGCTTAGGAAATTAGTTGGGAAAGAAACATACAGTGGAAACATTTTCAAAAGCAAGATTTCCCCCACAATCATCCCAGTGAATGAGTGATACTAAATCCAAGTATTTTTTTGTCTGTCTTTATTGCAAGACAATACTCTGTACAGAATTAGGAAAAAAATTAATTCATTAAAGAAATGGATGAAATAGGAACTCATTCAGCTTTTTATGGTTTGATTTCCACTGTCCATTTTAACCCTTTTGCCACAGCTTCAGCCACCTCAGCTTCCCACAATCACTACTAATGCATGTCCAGGGGCTGTTGTAATTTCCTTCTTTATTTGTTATTCTTTATTTAAATTAAAACAGCATCTAGGAATCAACTGTTTGTGCTAATGCTTCATTATATAAGCGAAAAAATTGATTCAAGCTCAAAAATAAAAGCATAATTGAAATTAAAATAGCCTAAAAATGCAGAGTGGTAAAATAAGAAAAAAGTATAAACTAAGTAAAGCATTTGTTGCATCATGGATGGTTATACCCTGACTCCACTGCACTAAGTATCTGCACTTGGAGCATATACAGGCGATCTTAACCACCTGAAGAAATCAGTAAGAGAATTAAAATTCTTATATTTCTCTTCCTGTTAAGCACATTGAGAATATTAATGTCCCACCCATTTTAATACTAATATTCTTCTGAGGCAGTGACAATCTCCTCCATTTCTAAGAGAAACCAACCCACCCTTTCATAAGGGAGTTGTTGCCAGCAAGAGACCATGCATGATGTGGAGAAGCAGAGTACAATAAAAATTGACTCAAGAGAGTGAGACTCTCAATACAAACTCTAAATAAACAAAATCTTAGATTGCACTGGCATATCCATTACACACACACACACACATACCAGGATTTGAACAAAAATCTTGTCATTGCAGGACTTGTCTTCAATGTGCTAGTCACACAAAATGGTTTTGAGAAGTGTTATACCAAGTGGTCATTTTCACTTTATTTACCACAAATTGAAACCGCAAAATTAATTAGACCCTATTGCTAATCAGAGGGATCTGCTCCAAAGAAATTCTCTGACATATTGGTAACTTGGTAATGTGTTAAATTTCCGTAGGCCGGTATTTTTTCTTGGCTTCCTCTACATAAACATCTAATAGTAAAAAATAAAAAAAAGCAAATCAACACAGTTTTATTGAAGTCTGTGTTGATTTAAACCATCTGAAGTTCTGGCTCAGTTCTGAGAAGAGATTATTTGTTTTTGCAAGTAAAGCATACGCAAAATCTAGGATATTTTATCTTCAGATGTTTAGCTGGAAATGTTGTTCTTGGGTGCATGAAGAAAACTGAAGACAAACATTTTGAACATGAAAACAAAATTATTGAGATTTCATACCTCTGAAGAAAAAAGCTGATTCATTTAGTCAACTTAATTCTACATCCATGGTTTTATTTGTGTTGTTGCTTATCACACATACTCTCTTCCACTACAACTAAGCTGAATCCTTGCTTAATTAATTTCTATAATATATTAGCTCATGCCATCATAATTAAGATTTCCTTAATTCCCTTGATCATTATCTTCACTGAGTCCTAGAAATGTCCTGGGTAGATCAGAAACTCCTGAACTTACCCAGCTGTCTGGACTCCAACTAGAAGTCAGTAACAGTTGACTCACAGGAAAAGCCAAAAAAGAAAACAACAACAACAACAACAAAAAAATCCCAAGTCAAACTAACAGGAATTCTAATTCTTAATGAAGACAGAAAGCCGACAAGTTTATTCCACTTTGCCATGCACAAGAAAAGGCACAACACAGCCACAGGCTGTAGCCTCTTGGTGACAGAACCTGAACTCCAGAAGATGAGGTTCATGTTACTCTTAGATTAGGCACACACATGGACCTGAACATTTCTTGCCTAGCACAGGTACCTAGGACTAATTTCTTCATCATCTGCTCTACACCATCCCTTGGAGTTGCCAAGACATAAATAAATACTAAATACCACTGCTTTAGAGAGGCCAAAACTTTTATAAAATGAACTGCAATGAAGGTAAGCCACAGCTTCTGAGGAGAGCAGTGTTTGTCACAGACTGCAGTGCTTCTGAGAACTTCAGGAAATGTAAGAAAGCAGAAGAGTCAAAGGTACCTCAGAAATACAATTATTAGTCCTACTTCTTCATTGTGATGAAACACCAGTTCTACCTGAAGACAATTTCTGATATTCTTGTAGAAATTAAAATAGTCAGCAAACAACCAGTTACTAGGGATAAAATGATTTCTTCATGAAAAATGCAGGTGTCTGAGTGAAGTTGTGAAGCATAGGTTTCATTAAGCAAATATACCCATTTAAAATTCAGCTTCCTTCATATTCTGTGAGCATTCCAAAAGCAAGGCCAAGAACACTGTTTACACAATAGACCATGAATAAATGCAAATGTACATAGGCAGATTTCAAGGTTGGGGGGGAACTGCATACAGAAACCATCAACACATCAATGGATTGTTTTTTCCTATATATAAAAGGACATGAGACATTAATTAAAAAAACATTATTAAAACTAGCTTTGTGAAAAGCTGTAATTTGACTCTTTGAATCAGGCCAGATCTTAAAAGCCAATTCAGTTGCTTAATTGTAAAGTTGTCCATCACTAATACATTAATGAAAAAAAAAGAAAAGAAAAGAAGGAAACTATATTGGTACTATTTCCAAAATTACAGGCTTCACTCTCTTTTCAAATGCCCATAGATAGTTCCATAATTCTTGTGACATCAGCTTGAATATTTTCCTATTGAGATGAGTAAATACAGGTTTACTAAAGCAATCCACTGAATACCACATGAAAACGAGCTTTCAAAATGAGAAATCTACTTATGGTTACGCAACCCCCCACCTTATTTATTAAAAGAGCAAAGGTTCCCTTTAAGTACAGCCAATATTTATAGTTCTGGAGATTTTGCTAAAATAACAGTTTATTTCACAGAGAAGTACCAGGACTAATGGCATTTTCTTCTTTAGTCTCTTCCATGGCCAAGTGTCCTATCTTTCTTATTTTGCACTCTATGCTTCGGCAGAGTTTTACTATCCAAGAGAAATAAAGGATATGAAAGTAAGGAATACAAACACAAGCAGTAAAATGGTGAGAGATCTAGCCTTTGATGCAGGCAGGAAGGAACTCTCTGGAGTCACCCTAGTAAGCAGAGAGGTATCTGCAGCCCTTCACCTCCTCTCCTCTTAGGGAAAGTAGATATGAATTGAAATCCTGGAAAATGCCAATGGAAAGAGTATATGGCGTCCATGAACTGGCAAAGTCTGTGTATTATTGCTCACTAGTAAAGCTGCCCACAGGTCCATGGGTTTGTATCTCTATGTATACACACAGATGCAGAGCTCCTGCAGAGTAGCTTTGGCAAAAGGAGGTAAAAAGGAGGTAAACCTGAAACCTGTAAAAATTAGGTACAAAAGGTACACAGAGGAAGCTGTGGCAGATGTCAGATAAGTGAGTAGGGTGGTCAGCAGGAAAGGATTTGAGGAAAAACGCAGCTGATACCCCAAGATCACAGAATCACAGAAGTAGTAAGGTTGGAAAAAACCATAGAGATCATCAAGTCCAACCTATCACCTATTACCTAATCTAGCCAAACCTGTTACCTCACCTGTTGCCATCCTACTACCAACACACCATCCTACCTATAACACACTACCCTAATATCTAGGTCATGCCACCAAGTACATCATCTAACCTTTTCTTAAACACCTCCAGGGATGGCGACTCCACCACCTCCCTGGGCAGCCCATTCCACTGAGAGATCACCCTCTCTGTGAAAAAGTTCCTCCTAATGTCAAGCCTAAATCTCCCCTGACACAGTTCAAGACTGTGTCCTCTCGTTCTATCACCGGTAGCCAGAGAGAAGAGACCAAAGGGAAAGAGAAGAGAAAGAAGATGCACACCATAAGAGCGTTTTACTATGATGAGCTCTTGTCTGGTCCTGTGTACCTACTGGGACCCCTGAAAAGAACCCAGTCTACATGATCTAAGACTGTTCTGCAAAGTGAACTAATCAAGGCAATGGGGAGATTATTTCTTTTCCCCCAGAGAGAAAATGTCTACTGTGAACTAGAAACACTTCTGCAAGCACACAGCACTATATTCTGCATTACACATAGAAGGGAAATAGCAGATGTGCATCTCTTTTCCACAGTGATGATGGGGTAAGTTTACAAGTTTCTCAAAAAGTCACTGCCACATTCTTTCACTTGTCATCGTATCTATTTAATTGCCATAATGTTTACAAAATGCAATTTAGACAGAGCTCACTGTAGAACACTCCTCTATTGCTTTTTCCTTCAGTGAAGGGTTGCGTGTGACCTGGGCACAGTGGTTCGATAGGTGAGCTCGTGGCAAGGAAACAGCAGTGGAACACATTAGTGTCACTTAGAAAAACATCAGACATTCAGGAGGCTTTGTCATACAATCCACAGCCAAGTAAAATGCTGTGGGAATTTTTCTCAGCTGAAACATTTCACCAGTTCATTTCTTGGAAAAGAATTTTATTTGAAAGAATGAAACATCGTCAGGAGTTAAACGTTTTGTCTCTAGGCCAAGGAAAGATCTCTGTGCTGAGTGGGCACAGCATTTTACAGAGCTGATGATTAAATGATAATGGCAGCATTTCAACAAAAGCAACGTTAACTGCTTATAGCAAAAGCAGAAGTGGTGATCAGGCTAGGGATTCCCAAAAGATGAAAAGCATTTTGCTCATACTTCCTTTCCCTCACAGAGATGAAGTGAGAGATCACTTAGTTTCTGTGTCTTCACACTTTTGTGGTAATTTTAGTCTGCATTTCTTACTGATTTTACTGTCTCTTGCTCTCTCTTTTTATACATATCTCCTGACAGGGCTAGTTATTAGTTAGGATTTGTTAAAAGGTAGATTTTCCCAGCATGAATAACAACATGACTGATGCAGTCAAGGATTTCATTGGATCACACGATAATCTCAGTTGCTATTGGATTTCACTTTACATTTGTGTGTCCACTTGAACTTCAAGTTTTAGGGAAATAAGAGAATAAATATCTACATAAAACTGCACAAATGAAAACCGGCATGAATTCGCATCACTCTCATTTGCAAAAAATTCACACAAGTTCTATGTCACACAAAGGATGGGATTGTGGTCACAACACCCAGAATCATAGGGGTCAATAAATATAATATAAAAGGCACATTTCATTTAATTTTAGAAATTTTCAGGCCTGAAAAACAGAGTGGGTTTTTTGGATAATGCTACACAGAACTAAGGCTATCTATGAAACAACAGAGATTTACAAAAAAAGTCAGGAAGGCAATTCAAGAGAGTGCAAAAACCTCCCCATAGTTCCATCACCTTCCAAGGAATAAAAAGTCTAATTGAGAAATATTTGCCACCATTTCCTTCACAATCAGCAAAACCTGTCTCTTAAACAAAGAAGCAAACCCAGGTGTCAGCAGCAGAAGCCACTTTCATATTAATAGTGTCTAAGAGTAAATTCAATTGTAACACCAAATTGAACTGAAAAATTGTAACACCAAATTGAACTGAAAAAAAAAAAAAAACCGATGCTGATATCTATGGTTCATACAAAACTTTATGAAAGGC
Source organism: Pitta sordida (assembly GCA_013390025.1). Taxonomy (NCBI): domain Eukaryota; kingdom Metazoa; phylum Chordata; class Aves; order Passeriformes; family Pittidae; genus Pitta; species Pitta sordida. Next base: position 133,333 of record WEKX01004462.1, read on the forward strand.
AAAGAAATAAAAATAATCAAGACAGAATTAATAGACATCCCCAGTAAGTCCTTACAAAGGAAAATAATAACTAAACCACTTGTTTATGTGCAGTTTGTGATTTTACAATGCAAACAAACATGAACTTATAGAAAAAAATTATGATAGAGCAATAAACTGACAAGAAGGTTTTTTTCAGTGTATTCACACTGCACAAACCAGGGATATATTATATCCCCAGATTACATAGTTATTTCTAGTGTCTCCTGCCCCACCAAGTGGACTAATAGTGTTATTTTTTAATCAGAAATTTGTGTATTCTTTTCCTTTCAGGAATAAATTAAGATTATGTTCCCATAGCAACAAAAGCTAATTCTTTCCAAATTTAGGTCTGAACCTTTAGCACTCAATTCCATGGGAGCTTACTCGCCTGTGAATCTTTGAAATGTTCTATTATACACACAGGTTCAATCTGCAAGGCTCAAGGGCAAAGACAGGGAATCAATAATCTATACATACCATAATATTCCACATCTCCAAATGTACCATAATATTTCTTTATCCTTTATGTCCCCTGAAAAATCTGTTTAACATCTCTGCTGCTCGTTTTTCCAAAATTTTTCTTCCAGAACATAACAATTGTCGTTAGATAGTTCACAGTTTCCTAACAGAGAGCTTTGGAAAATGTGACCTTCAACGGGTCCCAACCTCCTGAAAACAAGGAGAACTATTAGGAATATTCAGCTTCAAAAAGAAACTAAATACTCTAGCAGCACATGAAATTAATAGGACTAGAGCAGATTTCCAAGGGCAAGAACAGCAGGACTAAATTAAATGCCACCTCGTGCTCCAAAACCTTAAGGAAAAACTTACAATGTTTTGTCTAGGATACACAGAGTACCAGGTATAGAAAAAGTTAATCAATTAAATTAATCAAGAATCTTAAGCATTAACTCATGGCCCCTTTAAAAAAAAGCTACAGTCCACATCACCTCCACCCCTCCCAAAGTGAGTTTGATTTCTTTCCCTTTGTAAGTGAAGGTGCTCCTTCACTCTTCTGGTAAGGCCATCCCATGGTTTGTCCTGTCCCACTTATGCATTCAAGTTTTGAAATACCAAGTATCCTCTTTAATACAAATTACTGAATGCTTGACTGAATTTATACTGTTCTGTCATAAAATTTTAAAATACGTACCTAGGAAAAGGACTAAATCATATGCAAGAACTTAACTTTAATTTAAAACTACAGTCACAGAATAATTTCTCTTTTTAGAAACTGAAAGGAAAGTTAAACCATACTAAGTTCCAATTATTTTCCTACGGGGGGTCTCATTAACCTTCCATAATGATGCAATTTTCTACATTCATAACAGATAAAGTCCTCCCATCTCCCTATATTAATAAGGGTTTTATAATACATCAGTGTTACATGTCATTTTTATTAAAGTTCCATGATTCCTAAGAAAATACATCCCCTATATACCATTTAGATTGTAACGCTCATCACCCTCAGAGACACCCTAGGTCACTCCACTTCTATCTAATGACCTCTGCCCATTGATATTTGAAATATTATTGACATGAAAGCATGAAAACACATGAAAAAATATTCATTTGAATATGTATTCAAATAGAAGAGGAAAGGATTTGCTAAATGTTCTGGTAACTGTGAGTTCACAATAGCTGCTCACTTACACAGTGATGACCAGCAACTTGGAAATCACTTCATTTAATTCCATTGAGACTTTGCTCTGGTTTTACTTAGTTTGTACCAACCAAAGAAGCAGCAGGCCTGAGAACAACACAAAACCAGCAGAACAGGAGTAGATATAGTGACAGTTGTAGCTTCATGTAACAAGGAAAAGACAAAATAGTCCAGTCACAGGTTCAAAGGTTATTCTGAGTTGGAAGGGACCCACAGGATCATCTAGTCCAATTCCCAAGTGAACACCCATCCAGGGATCAGGCCCACAAGCGTAGAACCATGGGCACCACGCTCCATCCATCCAAGCCTCCCATCTAGGCCATGTCACTGAGCTCCTCATCCAGTCTTCTCTTGGCGACTCCACCACCTCCCTGGGCAGACCATTCCAATGAGCGATCACTCTCTCTGTAAAAAAACCTCTTCCTAACACCCAGTCTAAACCTCCCCTGGTGTAGTTTGAGGCCATGTCCTCTTGTTCTGGTGTTGTCAGCCTGAGAGAAGAGATTCACACCCTCACGACTGCAACTTCCCCTCACGTAGTTGTAAACAGCAATCAGGTCACCTCTGAGCCTCCTCTTCTCCAGGCTGAACAACCCCAGTTCCCGTAGCCGCTCCCCATAGGTCTTGTCCTCCAGTTCTTTCACAGTCCAAAGGAAAAAACCAATAACAGCAGGTTTCTTCATGTAATTTTCCTTATTAGAACGAAGCATAGGAGCATAACCTGGTCAGCACAAAAAAGGGAGCAGGATTCCCACTGCAGTGGGTTCTGTCTACAAAGGTGGTATTTTTATCCAGCTAAGCACAGTATCTCAGCAAATTTATTGACCTGCAGCCCAAAATGACCAGTGGCCTTTATGAAGTTCTGAGACTTCCTAAACCCATGGGAAAATTGTGTAACACAAATTGTGTTTAATGCAGTTTTGTAGAAGTTCCGTACCCTCAAATAAACATACTGAAGGCTCACCCTATTAAAAATCATAACCGAGAAGTTTAGAAAAGCAACTTTAGAATAGAAAAAAAATATTCTTTTTAGCCTTTTCTTCACTTTCTCAAGGTGTGTTTTCATTTTCCTCATTATGAGTACCACATTCAAGTGACAGCTGCTTAAAACATACATCATTTATGCTCTTGGTTGGAAACATTAGGAATGATGGACCCAGTTCTGGTCTCAAACATCTAGATAAATCCCACTATTAACCTCATAGCAAGGGTCTGATGTTTTTTATGAGGTATTACTCAATACATACTTGCATTCCAGAGACCAATATGGGTATATATGCAACATAAGCCTGCAGGAGATCCAGGGTTACTTGATTTTTAAAATTCATGACTAAGTCAGGCTTACAGAATTATGCAATAACACCAGGAACAGCCATTGCAAAACATCAGCTGCTTTAGCTCATGCTACTATAATCTTTTTTGCATATCACAGTGCAGCAAATCCTGAAATAGGGTCTGTTACATACTGGAAGCATTTCTGAAGAGTTGGTAATTTTTTAAGACCTTATAATCAGTATAGCACGAACTATTTACCTATATATAAACATTTCAGCTCCTCTGTGTTGATTAAACCTTCCAGACAAACCATATAGAATCACAGAAATATTCCGCTGAAGCCTTTGACATTTTTACTCCCTTTTCAACATTTAGTCCTGAATTATGCATTTAATGTGAACTCAGAAACTCTTTAAATATCTCATCATCTTTTATTTAGAGATAGCTTAACACGAAAAGTCGTGTTAGGAGGATTTGTTTTACATTTTTAAAGAGCAGCATTTCCTTTACAGCCAAGCCTTAAGTGGTCTTACTTAAAAGCAGTCTTAGCTCCTTTCAGGAGCTTTTATTGGATTTGCACTAGTAATAGTGAAAGCTATTTCTAAATGTCTAAATCAGCAGCCATACATTTTGTTCATCTGTGTTTATCCTGATGTTACTAATTCTTCAAGTCAAATACCAGAAAATAACCCCCTCAAGCCCCCAACACCACACATAAACATTTATTTCTATGGATTTTTCTTCTTTTCTATATCTGATGTTTCCAGAGATGATCAATATGGCAATTTCCTGCCAACCCAGAAGGCTAATTACCACCGATTTTCAGAGACTGCCAAGGCAGAAGTATGGAAGTGTTCTGAAAATAAGTCACAGAGACTCATTAAAGAGCCCTGGAATATGATTCTTTGCCTTTTCCTTGGGTAAATAGGCATATCATTATGGTTTGTATGAAGATACTGGGTGGTAGGACCAAAGAAGTTCAAGTGGCTGTGGTGCAAAAGCAGTAACTCTCAGTGTTTGGCTGGAAGGGGATGTCAAATCATCTTGAATAAATAAATAAATATATAAATTTTGAATAAACTAATTTCTCTAGCTTGAAATAAGTAGTTCCACTGTGGATTTCTGGGGCAGGGCAGATGTCCCTCCAATGCATTTATTCAGGATATCCCTTCTCACAGTACTTGTTAAGAGTTAAAGAGTTCACCTATGAGCCTATTGCTTAGTGCCTCAAAAGCATGTATAAAATTACAATTATTCATCCCTTCTGCAGTAAAATCATATTGAATAAACATTTTCATCACATCATTGTCTCAACTCAGATGGCCAGTGCTAATCTACAGAATTTTAAGGGAAATTGGTTATGTCATTCTTGAAAGAAAAAGGCGATAGAAGAAAGAACATGTCTTAAAAGCAGCATTATGTTTGGGGAGGGAAAGAGTAAAAGCTTTTAATAAGACATTATAACAAAACAAAACCAACCAACCAAAACCCAAGAAAACCCTCAACTCAAAACATCTCTCATTGAATCCATAATTTTTTGGCCTTGTGTTGTGAATGCCTAAGGATGAGGGTTTTTAGGATTTCCTTGTGGATCACACACAAGAGATAAAAGATGGTTTAGCAGAGACGTTCACCATTGGCAGCTGAGCACTTCAGTGCATCTTAGATTCCTGCAGAGCAGCTTCTGGCTCACAAGTTTTCTTTGTGCAACATATTTAGTTATGCAGGCACATGATCTGCTGGATTAAGGCTGTTGCTGGCTCTTACAGTCCCCGCACAGATGCTGATTGCTCTGTTAGAGAGAATATTTGCTGCCGTGCTACTGGAGAGATGTTGGCAGGTTTAGAGTGCTCAGGTCTAGTCAAAATCCACTGGGGTATGTTTTAGGAAGCAAACTAGAAATGACATTTCCAGAAAACTAATAGAATGCCTGATGTCAGAAATCTTGCACTCCTTTCCTGCAGAATTCCTTCAAATTGCTCAGATATGGAGCCCGTTACGAAACAGCAAAATGACAAGCAAGGTTTGCCAAGACAAGTAAGGTGATCTCTGGTCTGAGATTAGCACTTGGGGTCTTTCAGAGAAAAAAACTGAAAATTGGCAGGAGAAAAGTTTGAAGGAAAGCTCATGGGGGTTGATGGAGAAAGAACACTGTTATAGATTTTCTCAGAGGAGTATTAAAACAAATTTTCCATTTCCATCTTGATTTAATCCAACATAGATCCTTGTTCTATCTGACATTTCAGAGGCTCCTCGATGTGGTGGGAACAGCCCACATAAATAAGATGGAAGTTTCATGTTACATTAACCATTTAAGACAGTAATATTGGCTGTCAAAACATGTATTTATTAGAAATGGGTAAGTGGGAAGGAAATCCTTCTCTTCTCATTTTATCCATCTCATAATTTCTAATTAGAAAGAGCTCAATTGCTCTGGCTTTTGGAATTAAAGTACTGCAGCTCCAATGATAAGCTTTTCCCTCATCTCAAAATCCAAACCATTTAATTTGCTTAATATACTTAAGTTTATAGTACTTAAAATTGTAAATTAAAAGGAGTAACACAGTTCTTTAAAAAAAAAAAAAGTGATATGAAAATAAGCATACATTAGGGATTTTCCTTTTCTAAATTTCTTTGAAACCTTTGGTATCAATCTTGTATAAAATTTCAAGAGTTCACTTGGATGTAAAGTGGCTAGATTTGTTGTGTGTTATAATTTATTTTTTTTAAAACCATAGGATAGATTTTACTAAGAAATTTGGCCTGCACTTTGAAAAACACTGTATTTTAAATACATAGAGATGGCTGAAGGGAACAGTGAGAGATCAGCAGGTATTACAGAGACATTCTTCTGCCCTGATATCAAAGCACTGCTACACTCCACATCTTCATGTCAAGCAGGTTAAAAAGCAAATATCTGAAAATAACTCCAGCCTCACCAAGTGACCCAAAAACCACCTTCAAACAGAATTTTTTTGTTAGATTACCATAAATTGAACTTCCTGAAAAGCTTCTAAAAATATGCTCCCAGCAACTTCAGCAATTCCCTTTGAAAGAGCAGCCTATGTACAGTATTCGATTTCAGAAGATTAGATTTCAGTAGAATATGCTTAGTCCAACAAACAACAGCATTTTGCTTCATTGTTCTTACTTCATTAATAAAGCAGAGTTGATATTGCTAGGAAATATAAGGATTTTCAAGTGTGCTAGTAGCTTTGAAGGGAAGATCAGGAAGTTTTCTATGGTAAGATTTTAAAAATCACCATATAAATGTGAACTAATCATATGACAATGGAACAAAGTAGAATCCTGAATATTTTGAGTGACTACATTCCTAGTAATTAAGGGGAAAGTATCACACATTCATTAAGTACCAAAGTATAAAAATGACTACACAGTTTCATTAAATATCAAATTATCAAACTGAGTAGCCAGTATTTAAAGGAAATTTGAAGGGTTCCTGAAGAATATATTAGGCAACAGCTTGATTGAACAAAGAAAGAAAAATATCTGTAAACTTTCATTATAACTGTTGTAAAATAATGTGCCCAACTGCTTTTCTAGGAAAGGGGTCAATTTAGTCTCGGATCCTATTAACCCCCCACCCCCTTCCTTTTCTCTTTGAATGAAGCCAACTTGCCCATCCATTTACAGCCAGATAAACTCTCCAGAGCAGAGGAAGAATAATTGTGACACACCTGTAATAATGGCACAGGTGTCAACACCCTGATGACACCCAGACCTTCAATCCCACCATAGCAGCAATACAGTTTAAGGTGTAGGGTTGACGACAATAGGGCCTTCCAAATTCTCACAGTAATATTTCTTTTGAGGCCTGGAGATATTTCACAGGAATGATACATACATGAGGCGCTTTTTGTGGGTTTTGTTGTGATTGAAAGCTGGCTCAGTACACAGCACTGACCTCATGTAGTCTGCCTGACTTTAAAATACCCTTCCAAAGCTACTAGTCTTCAAGTCAAAAGGAAATGCAGAACATGGCAAAATCAGGGATCTATCGAACACTGGTGAACTTGCCCCCTTCGATTTCCTGGAAAACAAGTTATTTCAAAGATCAAGCCATGTTCAACTGCCTTGAGAATATATGGGAAAAAAAGGTTCTTAATTATAGTTTCCCAGGAATCTGGGGGAAAAAAAATTGTACACGTACATAAGTATAAACTGTAAAAGTCTGAGACAATGGAAAGGTCTTAGCATCAGTACTAACAGCCACAACAATTCCTGAGTTTATGAATTCCTGTTCAGAACAAGGTGTCTAGCCTAATCCCAGCTCCATTCCTGATTGTCACTTGATCATCCACTGTGGCCACGGTAATCCTGGAGAGAGTCTGCAGTTCCTCACCAGTTCAGGATGTGACCATCAGCCCCACAGACTCACGTTGCTTGATCTCCACAGTGACCGTGGGTGAGCAGCAGGGCTCTCCCCATGCTGAGTTAATAAGGTTTATGTAATATATTTGATAGCTTGAAATACTTTTCTACACTTTCCTGGTCTTCTTTGCTGTCGTGGTTTAACCCCAGCCAGCATCTAAGCCCCCCACAGCTGTTCACTCATTCCCCCCCCCAGCAGGACTAGGGAGAGAATCAGAAGGGTGGAAGTTGGAAAACTCATGGTTGAAGCAAAGACAATTTAATATGGAAAGGAAAAGCCACACACACAAGCAAAGCAAAGCAAAGCAAAGCAAGGAATTGATTCACTGCTTCCCATGGCATGGCAGGTGCTCCGCCATACCCAGGAGAGCAGGGCCTCAACACATGTAAGGGTGACTTGGGAAGACCAACATCATCACTTCAAATGTACCCCCTTTCTTCTTTGTCCCCCACTTGATATACTGAGCGTGATGTCATTTGATCTGGAATATCCCTTTAGTCAGTTTGGGTCACCTGTCCCAGTTGGGTCTCCTTCCAATTTCCCAGGCACTCCCAGCCTCCTCAGCAGTGTAGCAGTACAAAAAGCAGGAAAGGCCTTGGCTCTGTGTAATCCCTGCTCAGCAATAACAAAACATCTCTGTATTATCATCAGTGTGTTCAGCACAAATCCAAAACACTTCCCCATACTAGCCACTGTGAAGAAAATTAACTCTCCCAGCTGAAACGAGCGCATTCACCAGCTTGGGAAGGGAAGGGGGGAAAAGGTGTTAAAGGAACATTCCACCACCTTGTCCACTTTTGTCCCAAGAATGAGGCTATGAAATATGATGCATTTCACAGTTGTTGTCATCATGTTAAAAAATACTGGGTTTGGATTCAAAACATAAGACCTAAAAGTGGAGTAAATGGATATTTTTTGTTTGGGGCTGTGCAGTAAAAATTGCCATAAATAATAATACAGATCTTTTCCTAAGCCTACAGTAGAAAGAAAAAATCCATAAAATATTTACTATCAGTAAAAGTCTACTGATAAATTAGTGTTATCAGTTTATTCTTGTTAACTTAGCATAACAAAACAAAAGAAATTCACTTTAGTAGTAATACTTTTCCATAGTAAAAAAAGGCATTGTTACAAACCATACATTTAAAATGTGTAATGTACTTTTGGCAAGCATATGGGCTCTGATTGTCAAACATATGCCATAAATTCATAGGCAGAGTCAGGGCAAATCATTTGACCTTCTCGTGGCTCAGACAATCCAGCTGTAAAATTAGATGAAAGCAGAACTGAAAAACAGATGCTGCTGCATCCAATTTGAGCTTTCTTGAATAAACAACATCTTAAGAGAGCAGAATTAATGCCTTGTATGAACTGCAATATTTTGCTTGATGCTTATCAGCACAATATTTAAATTAAAATAAAAAAACCCTGAAAAATTTAGCATCCCTGCTCCAAATACTGTATTAAACTTCCTAAATTATTACTTACTTACATGTTTCCAAAGTCAAGCATCAGCTACCTGAAGAAGTGAGCCTACTAGCCTTTGGCAAGTAAGGGTTGCCTTGAGTGAGTTGGGTACCACAGTCTAAACCATCTGTCACGTTCACTCGGGACTCACAAGAGCCTAGAGCAGCATCCTAAGAGAGGCCCAGGTCAAAGCACGTGCTCTATGCATTGGTTTAGTTCATTTTCTAAGCACTCAGCCACCCCAGAAGCTCTGCCTGGAATTTGAAATTCCTCTTTCCTCTTATCAAGGCATAGAGAAATCCACTTTTTAGGTCGTATCTGGGTTGCCAGCTTCTGCTGGGCTCCAGGGTGTTGGCAGCTGATAATACACAGTTACCAAGTCCTGTGCAGGAAGCTCTGCCTTCGCTGCTAGGAGGGATCAGTCACACCTATGCTGCTGTTGCAGCTGTGCAATCACACCTGCTGGAGTCCTTAAAAACCCTTAAAACAAGCACTTGCTCTCTGACAGGAGGGTGGAATGTGAGCAGTGGCAGACACCCATGGGGGAATATGAGCTGTCACCGTTGCGGTTTTTGGACTTTCTATCTTGGGAAAATATATAAAAATTCTGAAGGAAATTAAAAAAAGAAAAATAAACCCCACCACCAGAATGCACATTCAACTCAAGTCGGCTAATTTCTATTTGAATTTGGGCATATATACTACTTCTATCTGGACAGAATTTAGGATTTTATTTCAAAGACAAATGAGGCAAACATATCTGAATTTGCACCTTTTCTGTTGACTTCACCCTTTGGAGATTAAATTATTTAGAGGTGGTGTTTGGATTATTTTCAAGACCATAATTTGGAATAAGCAAATAAACAAAAAGCTCTGGAAAGATTCACCTAGGAAGGAGTGAAATGAAGTGTGTTGCATGATGTCTGGGGTTTTTTTTTTCAATCTTTCGACTACATTAAGTACTCAAGGAATGTAGCTAGAACTACATGAAGCCATGTTTGCTTCACCCCCTTTTCCAAACCAGAAACTACTCCCTGTTCTGTAAATGATTAACATTCCCCTGCTGGAAGGGGCTTGCTAAAGCCAAGAAACCATAAAACAGGTTCTGATGCTACTGGAGATATTTCAGAGCTTTAGATACAGCAGTAGGAGTCCTCACTGATGACTCAGGGTTTAGGATATACATAATTTAATTAAACACAACTGAGAACACTAAAACAAATTTCCACACTTTATATTTTTTTTAAAATGCTGTCCAACTGTGTTAACAGGTGTAGTTTTTGTTACAGATAATAAGAAAATTCTGTACCATATTTTTGGTGTCAGCAAAGAAAATAAATTCTTCCTAAATATATTAACCCTGGTTTTGCCCTACAGGACTAAAGCTGATAGAAATACATTTCTCCTGTGAACATTTTCTCATACCTTTGGAACTGTTTATGAGGAAGGAGTTATTACATTAATTATCCTGTCATTCATGAAATTTAATTCATGTAGCAATATCCAGTGTCATGTCCTAAAGGCACATTATATTTTCAGATAAAGATTTTTTATTATTATTTCAAAGAAAGACCCTTTATTTTTTAACAAATTTGCATGAGTTCTTGTCATTTTATCTAATGTGGTTCTTTCATGGAACTAATCCATCACTTGGTTACCAAGATAGCTTTTGCAACTGAGCACTGCTTTGCCAGGGAATGTAGGCATATTTTATATTCCCTTGAAAACAGAGTTTAAAGACTAGTGTGAATTCCTTAGAAAGCAAGCTGTAGAGGGATGAAGCCAAAATCTTTGTTAATAAATGTCACAGCTTAATCAAAAAATAAAACGAAGAGAGAAAAATTACAAGCTATACAACAACAACAAATTCCATTATAAGGGCAAAGAACACATTATGTTTCACAGAGAAGACAAAATATTATGTGTTTGTTCTTGTCTGTTTACGTTATCTAAACTGCCATAAACCAACTTTATCTGTATCAGCATATCATGTTACAAAATCACTTTTGATAAAATAACACTAACATTAGATATGCAAAGAGACTTTTCAGAGAATGCACACGCACATAAAAAGACAGCGTTACTTCTTTTGTGGAAAAAGAAAACTGCAGGAAGTTCACAGAGGATTAGACCCCACCTTAATTCCCCATCACTTTGAGCATTGTGGATAGTTAATATTTTCATGTTTCTAGCTATCTGTGAATTTTAATTAAATATGACTAATTGTTTTAAATGGAGCAGCACTTCATCTGATATTCCAACCCAGCCTCAAACTCTTAAACATCAGGTTAATTGTTTCAAGTAGTTCAAGCTTTCCTAAGGAGAAAAAAAACACAATTTCATTTCTTCGTAGCGATATTTTAGTAGCAGGGATGGTTTGTTCAACTGAGAGAGAGACTAAAAAATTGAAATTCTACTTCACATAATACAGAACTACTTCTTTTTGTGGACAGGATTCTTGGATTCTCAGTTCAAGCTTAGCCATTACAGCTTTGGTATCTTATTTCAAATATTTATCTGAACATAGTTTGTTCGTATAAGAGTCATTTCTGATACATCACTTAAATCCCTTCATGAAAACAGTTTAAAGGCCATAAAAGGTGACACAGTTAAGTCATCTCTTTGGGGGGCCAAGGGACAGCTGGTAACTGCGAAGGTGCTGAAAAAGAGATCTGCCACAACAAAATGTGGATGAGCTTCGCAGAGTATGTGATCTGCACATTTTTCCTCATAGGACATTGCGAAACACCTTATGTGCAAGGCAGGGAGTGCCCCTTGCACTTGAGTCTTGTGGAGTCAGGGAGAAGACAGGCTGAAAACAGAGAGAGTAAATAAAGAGCAACATCCTTCTAAAAGTTTTAACCTTTTCCTTTCTTCCTCTGTGGTTACAGTCTGCTTTGTACTTGAAGCCTACTTGAATGTCTGCCTGAAAAGGTGAGGAGGAGCAGCCTGGGGCTGTGAGCTTCAGCTGCATCTCAGCTGTTTGGTTATCCACAAGAACAGTAAAATCCATGCTGAAAAAAATCCTTTATAAAGCCAGAATTCAGGGCTCTAAGGCTGACACGCTGGATGGATTGCTGGATAATGCTTGTTAGAAAGCAGTGGCCATTTGCAGTGAGCATGTCCAGGAATCCCTCCCTGGCAGAGAAGCTGAAAGGGGTGACAAAGCCCTTCCATACTGGCAACACTCTGAGTTTGCAGCAAGATGGGTGTGGGTATCCATGAAAGAGAACCATGAAAAATCTTTTCTGCCAGCACTATTTCAGTGTAAAACATGAAGTGATGGTGGTTAAGGTATTCCTTTTTCCTGAAAAAGTTAGCTAACAAGAAGGAGGTGTTTAAGAAAAGACAGGATGAGGAGCTCAGTGACATGGTCTAGACGATGGGAGGCTTGAATGGATGGGGCGTGGCGCCCATGGCTCCATGGTTGTGGGTTTGATCCCTGGGTGGGCGTTCGCTTGGGAGTTGGACTAGATGATCCTGTGGGTCCCTTCCAACTCAGAGTAACCTGTGAGCCTGTGAACTGGCAAAAAAGAATAAAAAAGACCAAAAAATCCCCCAAACCAGGATTATGTCCAAGAATGTATATGGCTTAAGAGTGTAAGCAAGTTACTGATTTCTTAGTCCAAGGCAGGACCCTTGGATGTCCATATGGGAGGGAAGAACATACAGGAAAAGGTGGAGAGTATGGAAAAACTTAGAAGAATAATTTCTGATATTATGTTCAAGATTCTCTTAGGAACCTCTGGAAAAATTCCAGCTGAGGGGCAAAGAATATTCAAACACTTAACTTTTACACAACCAAGCTGTGTTTTTGCACATCCATAGCTCTTTAGTCTCCCCGCTAACTTGTAAATTACTATTAATTCAGAAAGTTACTCTGGAAATATGATACTGTACAATATTACAATCTTATTTCCATAAATTTTGTACAATATTAAAATAATCTTTTCAGCCACCAAATCAAATATAAAAACAAGCAGACTGACTTTAATAGCCAACAGTTAGTATTTTTTGCTTCATCTTTTACAATAAAGATGTGACAAAAATAAATAAAAACAATGTTTAAAAAGCTTTCATTGCAACTGCTTGTTGATTCCTAATTATATGAATAATTAATAACATAATTTTAAAAGTTTGGTATGGGTTCAGAAAGTAAATGCAGATGAAAGCCATCCTACATTATTAAAATATTGAGCTACATAACACCCCTGAACCGAGCAGGTTTTGTTGTCAGGAAGACAAGTTAATTGGTATTCTGACCTTTCACTTTTAGTGCTGACCTGAGGCTGGTGGGAAGGACAGTTCTTCTAGAGGGAACTGTGCGACGAGATGTTAAAATTTTTATTGTCTCAAACAGTCATCTACATTCTTAGTCAAACAGCCTGTAACAGAATTAAGCTGTGACTATCTAGTGCACTGTGGCAATGTCAAGGACTTCTTTTATTATTTATATTTTGTTTTGTTCAATTTGGCTGGTGTTTGTTTTCCCAAGACCCGACTGATCTCACTGGAAACTGTTCCATTTATCCAGATACGACAAAGTTCAAAGACCATGCACGCACAAGGGGTGGCAATCAGTCAGAAGAGGAGAGTTTTCTGCCCAATCGATACCCCTGGTACGCACCGACAAACAGGATAAGTGTCATCTCCCCTTCCCCCACTCGCTGTTAAATGCACTTGCAAAATGTCACATACTGTGCACTCCAGAGATGGAAATGTTATCACAGCACAGGTCAGTAAACTATTGATGGGACTAAGCTATGTCTACTGATGTACAGGGAGCGATGTGTGGCGTTTGATCTAGCAAGGGGACTGTTCTGTATGCCAGACACAGCTCCCTCCTCTGTGTTGTCTTGTTGGTTCACTTTACAATGCTTCAATGTCAAAGCTTCAGCAGACGTGGGATCGTAATGTAGGGATGTTTGAAGCACAGGTATAAAAGAAAAAAGAGAACATTAAAAAAAAGAGAGAAGGTTTTTTATATGTATATTGCAATGTTCTAAAAAACTATCCTACAGGATATCACTCCTTGATGTGTTAGAACCTTCATACTGCTCTACCTTCATCACGTATGCAAATGATGCCTTACAATGACTAGATAGCCAAGTTTACTAATGTTCTAATTATGTCACTGCAAATTAAATGTACAGCAGTTTAAATTGGTTTGATAATGCCTGTAGGGTGACTTCTAGCAATGAGAGAAATATCCGGTCAGACATTTGGGTCACAGTGTGTCAGCCTTTCCTAACAAAGTTGGACTTTTAAATCTGATTTTAGCTTTGTAACAACATAAGTTTTAGAACATAAATTCAATTTGTTTGGGGGAGATGAAAAAAACCCCAAGCATTGGAAGCACCTACATAGTATAGCATCATATACTGTAAATTTTAATAATATTTCTTCCCTCTCTTCATGTGTCTGATTCTCTTTTCCTGTGTTCTGTGTATTTCCCAACTATGGAAAGAAATTACTTGAAACTGTAGACTTACAGAGTCCACCCCATGACTGCAACATAAGACAGGATTGCAAGAAAATCTCTTCATGTCCTTACAGATGGACTAAGGGCTAGTTAATGGAAGGTCATTTTCTTGCTCATGTTGCTTCGACAGAGAAAGCAAAAGTAATTCTAGTGTATTTCTGATAAATTGATCAACTCTGAATATTTTTTGCACACTGATGAATAATGCAATATGGGTACAATTATGTAGGTACTACAAAGCCCACCCACCATATGCCACAAGGAATTCTGTTCCTTTCCAAAATCCTCTCTTCAGGGCAAAGCGATTTCGTCACTCTTCTCCTCAACTAACTTTTCTGAAAAGTTTATAGTTTGGATTTCTAAAATATAAACTATCTCCAGTGTTCATATCTTACATTTATACCCAGGTGTTTGTAGGCATGTGTGCATGCATATGCATACACGGACATGTAGTCACTCTGTCTGTGAGCATTTTTTGTTATATATTTGTGACAAAGGGTAGAGAAAAAATCATTTTATTTCTTTATGATGTCATATTCCCATTGATTAATGAAACACAGCCTCTGAGACTCATTCACCTGTGCTGGCAATTGATCCAGCACTTCAAAAGAAGTTTTGGGGGTGAGGATTTCACTCCTTGTAAAAGCACACAGGACTATTGCTACTAGATCTGCTAATGACAAGGCAGCAGCAGATGGTATTCTCCAGGCAGATGCAAGAGAGCTATGTCTCCTTAGCTAATAGAACACAAGCCAACTTGAAACCAGAAGTCCTGTGAAAATACAAGTGCAATCGTGAGCTTGAAATAATAAACCTTCTGGATATGCAGAGTGTATCTATTTTGGCTGCACTGGGATTGCCATACAGCTTTCATAGTGTCCTGCCACTTCATCTGTGGCTAGAGCTGAGCCTGTGCCTACTTGCAGTCTCCCATATGGATATGGATGATAAAATTGTTTAGCTACACCCATTGCAACAAACCCAACAGGCCAGCACGAGGAAGTGATGATACACTCTGCTGGCATACTCTTGACACATAGTTGGCCTGTACCAGCTAGTTTCGCCCCAAAATAGCCAGGGATAATTTGAGAGACTATCATGGATGAAGAACCACTCTCAGCAAGCAGAACAGACTGAGCCATTCTGTTTGGGGAGGAAGGGAACAAGAGAGGAAAGGGGGAAATTAACCACATGGAGAAAGCTGTGCTATGCCTTTTATCTGCAGGGACAGATGACAGGATTTTCTCCATCTAGTTGCTGTAGCAGGCAGAGCTTCTGAAGTCTACATTCCAGATAATGCCAAAGAACTTACAGTAAAAGCATGAAGAGTATGTCAATTCAGTACAACAATCTCCTTTCCTTATAAATACAATATTTGAATCAGTTCATCAAGTGGGTACTCACATAACTATGCCCAAAGGAAGTAAAGAAGAATCAGGTATGTGAGAAAATTATAGGGCCTAGCCATTATTCTCCTCCTGCTTGCCAAATGTACCTTATATAGATGCTCTGGGATATTTTTTACTTACAGTTGCAAACTCTTCAAAAATGAAGTAAATAGAACTAGATGTAAAGTGAAAAAAATCAGGCACACAGCAGTTGTGATGTATATTCTTTATAAAAAGCTTCTTATACCTGTGAGCCATGGTCACTGTTTATCCTGTGTTTCTCTTCATCTGCCTACCTTCCTCATTTTTGTACTAAGAATCATGATAGAAAAATCTAAGTAATTTTGCCCTTCTTTGAGGTTGGACCAGACGATCTTTAAAGGTCCCTTCCAGCTCATACCCTTCTACAATTCTGTCTTCGCTACTTTTTTTTTTTTATAAAACCAAGCTTTACAAAATGACCCATTGAAAAAGAAACATGGGGTAGGTTAATTGGCTTTGAACAGATGGTTAAAAGGGACATCATGGAAAATATTTAAATGTTCAAAAATGCATTGATCCAATGTAAATGGTAGTTTTGAAACGTTCAGATAGCCCAGACTCATGTTTTAGGGAACACAGAGAAAATAAACTCAATGAGAATATATATCTCATGGAAAAAGTGGGGAATGTCAAACTCAATCCAAGCAGAAGTAAGCAGAAATAACTTGCTGACTCAATGGAATTTAATAATAGTAAATTTGCCTGTTGCCAGACACCACCCTCTGAAATCCATTGCTCTGATCCAGAATGTAAATTCTTCTCCATATGCAGTCAAATGTCAATGGTAAAAAGGCTACACAGTGTAAAGAAAATTGTACAGATGTACTTTTTCAAAGAAAAGTTGAGGATTATGGTGGAAAGCAGAAAAGTTGTCTTAATGTGGTTCAAAAGGGTTTTTTTAAAATTATGTTCCTCTGTTTTCAAACTTATCCCTCCCTCATCTGCTTCACTGGGCTATCTAAAGCTCTTCTTTGTGAAAACCCCATATTTGTGTCTAACTTTTATTTTCGAGTATGTATGTGTCTTTCCCTCAGAGGAGATGCAAATTCTTCCGTAATTTTACTATTTACTTTCATTAAAAGAAAAAGCATGTTATCAAAATAATACTAAGAAACTCACAAAGTGAGTTAATTTTTTCTCCAGATACTCTGACTGTTGTAATTGTTCATCACTTGGTGCAAAGTAATCACAATTACTAAGATTTCACTGGCATTTTGCTTAGCCTAGGTGGCACGAATTCACACTTTTTTTAGGGATCACCTCAAAAATACTTTCAGTGACTACTTGATATCACACTGCTCTGTGCATCCTCTTTCACATCAGAGTCCTGCATAGGGCTGCAAAAACCAGGACACAATTTATACACTTGCCATCTGTGCAGGGTATGACTACCATAAAAAATGCACAAATACCTTCTGGGGTGAGATTTCTTGGTGGTTATTGTATAAGAGATACATATTTACATACACACTTTAATATATATGGGTCTAATCCAAAAGTGCTGAAAGTCACTTGCAGAGGAATCCTGCATTTTGTCACACCCTTGGGTTTAGCTAAACTTTTGCCCAGTGGAGTGATTTTGAGACTCTATACCCAGCCAGGTCATTCTGATCACTCCCTACCCTTCATCTGTAATTATCAGAGCAAAGTGTTTAAAAATATCCCAAGTCAACCAACCAACCAACCAAAAAAACCCCGAAACAAACCAACTCCCTCCTCCAAAATCAAAACAAAAAGCAACCCCCCAAAAACCCCAACCCATCCTCTAAAAAACCCAAGAAAAAACCTCCAACCCAGAGCAAAAACCTCCACAACCTCACAAAGTGCCACCAACCATGACCACCAAAACCAAAAATCTCCCAATCTCTCACCTCCTGAGAATATGCTACAGAGTATAAATACATATCAGCAATAATTAAATGAATATTGAGCATACAGCACTTCAAGAGGGGAAGTACACTGTGCTGAGTACCTGGTCTTTTCCTATTTACTGCTTAGTGTAACATGGACCTAAACAGAAAACTAAAAACAACAACAACAACAACAACAACAAATTAAAAAGGACAGAAAAATCCTAAAATTTTCAATATGTCACAGGCTTAAGACTTGCATTTTTTGAAGTAAATTTGAAGGGATGTGGTGATGCAATGTACCTTGCTCAGCCTCCCCAAAGATGACCCTATTCCAAGGAATTTACTGTCCAGCCCTAGTGATGCTGTATGACCACACATGAACTGCTCCCATGTCAGAAACTCGAGTGCCTTCTATAATTAACAGATAACTCTTCTCTGATAGCATGCCAAGAAAATAATAACTTTGCTACAGCAAAATGTAAAATTCTGTCAAAGGGAGGCATCTATCTGTTTCCACAAGTCCCATGGTGATTAGTTTGGCCCTAATTAACAGCAGCTTTCTAAAGTGAGAGATAATTGCTGGCACACATAACATAGATTCCAATAGCTAAAATGAGCAATAACGAATATTCACTTTGAAGCTTTCCTGACAGAGTGCTTAGACTACAAAAAGTTAAAGTAGCACCTTGACTATAGCTGATAAATGAGATTCCTTTCCTGTCCTCTCCTTTCCATCAGTATTTCAACACTATCACATTTAATGCTTCAGGTCTGGAGCTTCATCTCTTAAAGTCAGAGATTTATGGCGAGTGAGAAATGTCCGTATTAAAAAGGTAAAAGGAGATTCAGATTATATCCTTTTCTGACCATTATAATTAATAGCTGGATCTTCCATCGTAACTAATTGAGCAGAGGTCAGTGTGTTGCCATGGTAATGTCCTAGCCAAGCAATTTTACCCATTTTCCAGTCTACTGCCCCTTTGCATAAGTGCAAGTTATAAAATGTTTTAATTGCAAGATTTGCAAATGATGCAACATCTGGACTACAGATTTACATATAAAGGAAGAAAATTAATGGGATTATTAACATATCTGTGTAAACCCTTGAAGTGCTGAATATAATTACTGAACACCAGCGTTTTCACTGATCATCTTTGTGACGTGTTGGAGATCCAAACTACTCAGGAAGATAATTGTAGATGTGTATTTTCCTTCCTCCGTGCCACTAGCAACTAGAAGAAGTGTCATTCTACTGCTGCCTTGGAATAATAGAGAAATATATTTAGTCACTTCACCAAACCAACGATGTGACTTTTTTACTTCTTTTCATTTTATGGTTTCATTTGATTAGGTTTGAAAACAAGTCATGGTAGTGAACTCTTTAAATTGTGGTTAGTGATTTTGACCCCCTTATTCCAAGAACATACCAACAAATAGCAAGAAATTGTATACAGCGTCTAAAATACCAACTATGTTGAAGTTAATGTGTTCATATCCTGAGGAACTGAACAAAGTACAGGCTTGCACTTCGGTTGCTCTTCAGTATGGCAAATAAGCCAAGAGCACTCTTGTCCTGAACGCTACAGATTCTGTTCCTCTGCAAAAGCAGCACGAAACTGGTTTCCTTTTCTCAGAATGCAACAGAGTCAGCATGCAAAAGGCACAGATGGCTACCAAAAACATCTCAAAGGCAGTGGCAATTAGATGTCTCATCATCTGACTTTCTTCGCTTTCCTTCAGCTATTGAAGGACTCAGCAAATTTTCCAACAGAAACCACGTGGTTTAGGAATCTAACTTCTGTTATTAGAAATGGCTTAGATAATTAGCTTCCTTAATAACTGTAATGTTTATTTTATTCTATAGACAGTTTAAAAAGTTTAAAATTCAAGCCTTATTTCTGCAACAGCTTCAATTGCTGGGTACTACGACCTCAGCTCTGTTTAAAGTATGACTGGAGTACTTGTGCCAGTAGGCAAAATTTATTGTAGTACATTTGTGATGGGGTCTTCCATGTACATTGGAAATATTTTCCATGCTTATTGACACTAAAATCATGTGGCTAAGAGTAATATTTCTATCCAAATAAAAGATTAGAGTTTAAAATATTTTCCACGTCTCTGACTTTGTGTATATGCCTTCTAATACGTACTACCTCATCAAAATACAAGAGCTAGTAATTTATACTCATGCAAATTTAGAATCACTTCTGAGACCTTTGAGGTGGCCTCAGATTTACTATTCTTGTCTTGGTACAATGTCTTTGTGTGGGACATAGAATCACTCCATTCTACCCATCTGCAAAACAGCCCCCTTTCACCCTGCTGACTAGAGAAGCCTTCTCCCTTTGAAATACTTCCCTGACAAAAATTCCAGGATATCATAAATCACTTTTCCCCCTAGATTTTCAAAAGGAATAACTTAATAAGTTCTGGAACCCACAGAATAATGAAACAATTTCAAGTTTTCTGAAATGCCCACTGATGTAGATCTTAGTCATGGATTGGCCCTAGCTGGATGCCAGGTGACCATCAAAACACCTGTCTCTGCTCTCCTCAGCTGGACATGGGAGAGAAAATATAACAAAAGGGTCAAGGACTGAGATAATGGCAGGGTGAGATCATTCATCAGTTACTGTTACATGAAAAACAAACTCAGCCTGGGGAAATTAATAGAATTTATTACCAATCAAATCAGAGTAGGGTAATGAGAAATAAATGAGGAATAAAACCAAATCTTAAACACCTTACCCTCCATCCCTCCCTTCTTCACAGGCCTCACTCCTGATTTTCTCTAGCTCCTCCCTACCAGTAGTGCAGGGAGATGGGGAACAGGGTCTGTGGTCATTTCACTGCAAATTGTCTCTGCTGCAACTTCCTTTGCAGAAGGAGGACTCCTCACACCAATCCAGTGTGGATCCCCCAGACCGGGCGGCAAGTCCTGGTAACAAACCTGCTCCAGTGTGGGATGCTCTGTGGGTTGCAGGTGGATCTCTGCTCCACCACAGAGCTCCATGTGCTGCAGGGGCACAGCTGCAGGGGAATCCCTGTTTTGGGGCCTGGAACATCTCATCTACTCCTTCTCCACCAGTCTGGGTCTCCACATTTCACTCACATGTTCTTACTCCTCTGACAGCACTGTGCAGCTTTCCCCCCCTTTTAAAATACATTATCCCAGAGGCTCTACCATCATCACTGATGGGCTCAGCAGCGGGTCCATCTTGGAAGTGGTGGCATTGCCTCTGTTGGACATGGAGAAAGCTTCTGGCAGCTTCACACAGCAGCCCCTCCTGTAGTCTCCCCCACAACGACAACCTTGCCATGCAAACCGGATACCAAATATATTGGTACCATAATCACTTTAATTGAATCCAGATAGTGCATTTTTTCTTCCCACACAGACCTTGGTAACATAGACAAAATATAAACTTAAAAATCAGTGGATGTTCATGTGAACAGGCACAAAGTTCAGGAAGAGAAACTGGATTAAAGTCATGTGGAAAAAAAAAATCATGTAATATCAATGAAATCAATAAAGAGGAAGGAAAAGTTTAAGAGCAACTGTAAAAATATCAATAAAAATAGTTGTCAAAAGATTTAGGAGCTGGCTAATGTGATGTAAAGAGTCCTGTGTGCATGCCATTGTGCTCACATCATGATGGACTGTGCAGTTAGAAAAAAACTACTCCTGTATTCCTGGGTGTAGCCTCTTCATAATCAACACCTTTTCTTGAGCTAGGTTCTTTTATCTCCCTAATTTGCTGTGCAATTCAACACAAAGGCTAAATGCTGCTGCTATAACTACATTATATGAGTCTTATTTATAATGTATTTCTAGAGACACAAGTGTTCCTAATTCACGATAAAAAAAGAGCAAAGATGTGGTATCTGTCCCCAAACCCACAAAACCCAATTTGAATACGACCAGATAAGACACATCCTCTTCCCAGCAAATGGAACAAATGTGGTAGATGAAAAAACCTCAGCCAACAACAAAAGGAACCCAACTCTGATGCATGCTTTTTAACATGTGTTAAAATCTCTGTGGGTGGTACAGGAATGTATTTCTTCTTACATAGAACCAAACACACAATAAAGACCATAATTACTTTAATGATTTATCATTTTACCAGACTTTTAAATCAGAAAGTAGAAGCCTCCTCAGAAGGCAAGAGTGCAGATCCCATAGTTTTGTGTCCACAGAAAAAATAAAATTCACTGAAAATACAATAGGCTGAGTATCTTCTACTTTCTTCTACCTACTTCTACCTACTTCTACCTACTTCCATCAAGTCAGAAATCATTATGAGATCTAAGAAACTGTTATAACAAAAAAGGCTCCAGAATTAAACTAAAAATACAGGGGAGGTACAGCAGAGAAATAGTACAAACATGTGTGGCCTACACCCCTGTATTTTTAGTTTCTAATGTTTCTGGAGACGTCTGGAAATCAAACCTGTGGTACCTGAAGCTTGACATCTATTAATTGAAAACACAAAATAAAGAGAACTCTGGGAAAAATGTGGCTTTATTGAATAGTTCCTCCTCATGAAAGTTTCTCTTCTCACCAAAAATGAAGGTTGGTTGCTATCTTTACTTGAATGCAGCATAGATTGTTTTACCTTTATCAGTAAAATGAAAGAACTAGTACGGAAATGTGGGACAGGGAATGTGGAAAATATGTATGCATGACATTCATGCTATTTAAATGCTATTTAAGTACTTAAGCTTTTCTTTTGGGTTTCTCACACTGCTTTTGAAAATGTTTTAAAATTACATATCATAAATGAGTCCTAATCTTATGCACTGGAGCTTTTCAGGATAAAATTATCTTTCATAGGCGGTTTTTCCATGTTCTCTTACAACTTTTTATTGCTAGAATAATTGAAAAAAAAAAAAAAAAGGAGAATGATTAATAAAATATCACTATTCTCCCACTGGCATCTCTGGCCTCATCAAAAGTGTAATTTTTTTGCATAATAGATTGACTCACACTTCAAGTGTGAAGCAACACTTGAAATTACCCATGCACATACTGATACACGTCCATATGTTTTTCCATCCTTTCTCAAACAATAAGCCAAGGGCAAAATTCTAGTCTAGGAAACCTTCTAGAGTAATTCTTACATGTGTATTTTCCAACAAATGTTCCACATCATTGAATATCACTAGATAATAAGCAGCATACAAAGAATATCTCCAAAACCCCAGTCATCAGCATACTGTAACATTTAAAAAAATGTACAAAGTGTAGGAAAAGATTCAAGAAAGTTAATAATTTTGGTCCCTCTGCCATTCAGACTTTGGATTCTTTCAGATGTATTAGGATGTGGTGGTTATGTACTCCACAATGTTTAGTGTCAGTTGAAAGTGGCAGGAGAATGAAATCCAAAAGAAAAGAAAGATAAAATTATCTACCCCATCACCTTTCACAGCAACTTCAGTGAAGCAGTAGATGCAGACTGGCTTTAGATTCTAATGGGAATGGAAAATAATCTTGTCTATTTATATTTATCTAATATCATGCTTGCCAAGTATCTAATAGGTGAGGTGTGATATTTAATGATTAAACAGTAAACAAAAAAGTCAATTCTAACACTCATATACCAAAAGAACAGTCAACAGTACAATACCATGAAAAATACACTCAAAATTAATTTTATTTTTAAACTGGCTATTCAAAAGAACAGAAAAAAAATCAAGATTAAAATTAAATACTAAATTAAAAGTTGAGAACATTGACCATACATCAGTGTCGTGTGGATTAATTGGGAAAATTCATTTACTCTTAGGAGGCCCCACAATAGATTATAATGCTTCCTAGCCCCATTCCTCATCCTGGTTTTTTTGAAAGAGTATTTGCTAATTACAGTTCACAGTTCAACAGCTTGGCTGATTTGCCATGAGGCTGTGAGAGCACTGGTTTCACAGGCACTGCAAGGAAACCCGTCAGTGAGTAGCTTGCAGCATACACACCTGAAACATGTCGGAGGAAACCCATGCTACAACCACAGATGGGTCTGAAGGCAGCAGAGCTGCCCCAATGCCATGCCCTCCATGTCCCTGTTTGCCCCTCAATTCCTGCAACAGGCCCAGCACATCCTCAGTGCTGGGGGGAGGTGACCCTTCAGAATATTTTTAAACTCCTCCTGCAGCCTTTCCCCTGCTGCCTTAATTAAGGTACTGGTTGTGCTGTACCTCCTCTGGTGACCCCATTTTCTAGGGCACTTACCCCAGAAAATTCAAGTTTCACCTGTGCTGGCATATAAATTTCATGAAAGCATCACGTGCTTCATATTCTGCACAATCCTATATTGTGGAGCAGAAAAGTTGCCGCAGGTGCCTTTAGTAAAAAAATAAGACACTGGAAAATTAGAAAAAAATATCCAGCAGCGTTTTGAGGGCAGTATAGTCTAGGTCAGAAGTTAGAGGGATGTGAATGAGAAGAAATCAATCTTTGAGAACTAGAAATGGAAATAAGTTGGGAAATGAAATCTTTATCCGAAAAAAACGTTTATCACAAGAATGATAACATAGGAGAGCTTTTTGTTTCTTTCATCCCTTTGTCCATTCCTGTTCAGTTATTTCCCAAGGAAAGAACCAGGTACCACCAAAGGTCATTAGATGGTTTGGGTTGGAAGAGACCTTAAAGATCACCCCGTTCCAAACCTCCTGCCATGGGCAGGGACACCTTCCACTGGACCAGGTTGCTCAGAGGCCCATCCAGCCTGGCCTTGAACACTTCCAGGGCTGAAACACCCACATCTCTGAGCAACCTGCTCCAATGCCTCAACACCCTCACAGTAAGAAATTTTTCCTAGTATCTAAACCTAATATAAATCTAGGCAAAAAGGTTCATATGAGGCCTGAAAAAATTCCCCACTGCACATATGGGAATCTGCCTTGGTGTGTAGTAGTGAATGTTAACTGATGCAGGGCTGGGGCGGGGGAGAAAGAGAGAATAAAATACTCATAAGAATTCTGTAGTCACACAAACCAGTCACACCAGCAGCAATATCTTCCAAGTCACTGACGGAAGGGAAAGAGAACTATGAAATCTTCCTGAAAAATGCTAGTTTCTTACATTTAAGATTGCCTATATCTCATCTGCATGGTCATTTACTGGAAAGCTGTCAGCCCTGATTCAAAATTTTCCAGGAGCTTACTGAGAACAGGTCATGTTAAAAACAAGCATTAAAAAAAAAAAAAAAAAAAAAAAAGAAAAAAAGAAAGAAAGAAAAACCACGAAGGAAACTGGAAAACAGCTGTTGTACCTCCCAAATAGGCCACTTATTATTTTGCTGAAGAATAGGTAAGAGCACAGAAATATCAGAATATTTACAGTTTTTAGATTCTGTTTCTGCACATCAAAGGGTCACAATAAGAGTTATCCTTATACTCTGAAGCTGCCCTGTATATGAGTCTCTTTCTTATAGAAAACAACAAAACACACTCAGCTGAACAGATCAGGAAAACACATGATACAGATCTCACTGTTACAGCTATGAAATAGCTTATGAACTCTCAACTTCGACCAGAAAATACCAGCTTTTCCGTGACCCAAGGCATTCCAAATGATACCAGGCTAAAGGTTGGACTTGATGGTCTCAGAGTCTTTTCCCACCATAAAGATTCTGTGATTCTAAGAAAATATACAGCCCTACAAAGCACCTGATTTCTAATCTGGGGACAATTGCTATTTATAGAACCTTTTTTTGAGAATCATGCAAGTCATGAAAAATCTGTCCTGGATTTTCAGAAAAAAACCCCACAGCATAACAACCCTCTACTGCAAAATTTACCTAGTATGGCAATCCTCTATATTTTATGTTTAGGGACTTAAAACCACAATTTATAAAACTGTTAACGTGCAACAGACTCTATGTTTACCTGTATTGTCCTGTCTCCTGGAAGCATTTTAAAGGGGGACCAGTAAATTAATTTTGTGCCTCTGTAGATGCCTATTTATCCTTCCTGACTAGAAGCAAACTTTTAGTAACTAGTTCAGACAGACATCCAGGTTGTAGGCTTGTAAAAGTAAGAGGAATCCCACCCAAGGCACACATGCATTTTCAACTCCACAGTGTATATTAAAATTTGGTCTTGCTCCTTTCCCTAAAGGTAGAGTGCAAAATTAGTTTGTCTTAAATCCCTAGTGAGATGAATGTTACAAGTAATTAAAGTACAAGTCACAATCTCATACATGATAATGAACTTTGAAGGCAAAAGAAAATTAAGTAATATTGGGAATGCAATAATCAGACTGCTTGTAAAATTTATGACACAGAAAAGAAAAAAAATACACCATAGTGTGGCATCAGGGGTTCAAAAATTTTAAACAACCTAAATTTGTGTTTTTGTGGGTGAGAAGCTGTTTTTAATTCCCACATCAGGAAGCACCAAATAAGAGGCACATAGAAATATGACCTGAGTGAAATTACTACACCAGAACAGTGCAATGCAGTACGCCCCCACAACAAGTAATGTCTTTATCACGATAAACTATTGAGGGTAGGGGTTCTTATTAAAAAATGTCTAGAATTCTCTTTTTTTTCCTCCCCTGGTTTGGCTGTCATTTTGTTTTGTTTCTAATGATCATTGGGAAGGGCTGTTGAAGAGTCAGCAACACCATCAGTTGGGAGATCAGTAGCTGAAGATAATTCTACACTCAAGTACAGTAATGTATTATACTTTATACTGCAAATAACATATTCTAAAAACATTATCTTCAGAGAGCTTCTTTATCCCTTTTTTCATTCTTGAAAGGTGTCTTGGTGCCTTTCATTGGATGCAATTATATTTAATATCTGATAACATCCTCCTCTCGTTCTCAAATGCACTTTCTAGTTACTATTTCTTGACAGTTTATCTGCATACTTCTCCTTCAGTGTAGATTAAAACATTTCAATTTTAATATATCTTAAATTCCATTAAGAGATGCATTTGAGATGGTGGTGAACATTTCTTTTTTCCTTTTCACCGTGTATTATTTAAATGTTGTACTGAGAGAGAAAATATTTCTCTTAAGTCCTGTTTTCGCTCCATGCTTACAGGCTGAGAATTTAGTCACACTCAGACTTCAAACAGATATTTCTCTCCACAACAAGAGCTCAGATCTGACTCTAGCTGCTCTACTACAGTTCAGCAGACATGGTCATTTCACACCTGGAGGCAACTGATGGAGCAACTGTATCCATGGCAAAAGTCTCCATCAACTATTGCAGTTAAAGTCCATGGAGCAGACTTGGGATCACAAAGAAGAATAAGATTCCAAACTGAAAATAAGTAAACTTGCAAGCTCGTGTCTTTGCTTCCCATCTATTTTATAACCCTAGGAAAAGGAAGCTGCAACTTCTGTGATAAGGTTAAGGAACAGCTACTGTTGACCTTAATGGAAAAGAACAGGGGAATTGTGTTGTTAGCTAAAGGAAAAGTGAACTTTGTCATATGTAGGTTTTAATATTTAATGAATCTATATGGCTGCAATCCATTATGTGACAATTTAATTATATGACAAAAAGGTTTGATAAATAATATTGTGGTAGGACATCTAATTCATTATTTAACAAAAAAATCAATACTTCCATAAATCATATTTCTACACACACATGCACATCTACACACATACACACAAGCTTTTTCAAGTAGGCAAAAATCCAGACTCCATAGGCCATTTATTTTCTCGCCAGGACAAGTTCAAATTGCAGTTTAATCAGGCCTAGATGGGAATGAATTTTATTTATTTATTTTTAAACTGGTAGATCAGAAATGGCTGCCGTTAGATATTTTTCCTCTAAGAGCTTCCTGAAAGTGCTGTATAACTAGAAGGACTATCTTTTGTGTTTAGCAGACAAAGATGAAATGCCAGACTCCACTGTTCTTAATTACACAAAACTACAGTTTGAGTCAATGGGATCACTGGGGTGAGTAGCCAGGCAGGCAAAAAACTGTCTTCAGGATTAGTATTCAAGTAGACAGAACATTACAATCAATAACAGGCAACAAAGGAAATCATTCTGAAGGGAGAACCATGAAAATGATAGAAAATCCACTTTAGTACAGTGGTAAGTGTCCCCACCTGGCGTGTGGGAGACCCGGGTTCGTTTCCCGCCGGGGAGACAGTGTTAAGAGTTGGACTCGATGATCCTTGTGGGCCCCTTCCAACTCAGAATATTCTGTGATTCTGTGATTCTGTGATTTACAGTAAAGGGCTTCTTTTTTCTACTATAAACCATTCAGATAAAGGAGTCGTCCCTGTGGCATATCAGAATTTCAACATGAGAAAGTGAAGGGGGACACCAGGCACATGGCAAAGGAGAAGTAGATGTGCAGCTAAGTCTGAGGTCCTGCATTCAGGACTAAGGAGTAGATGGAAATGAGTGAAGGGAGCGTGTGAAAGGATATTGGGGATGAGGCACAGGAAGAAGGATTGGCAGTCAGCAGCTGTCTGAGATCACTTTCTGTGGTTTAGATAATTAATTTATTGAGAACAAATGTTCCCCTGCTCGGTCTTCCCACACCTCTGTATGTCTTGCATTAGTATTTACTCGTTTGTTGTATTGTTCCTGACATTTTCCAACTCTAGCCCAAGTGGCATGATTCAAGGCCACAGTGTTTTCAAATTATGCAAAATAATCTTAATCCAGAGCAGGAAAATGACAGATTTAATATTTCAGCTCAATTCTGCTAGGTAGCTCAACTTCCAGGCTACCTGTGAACTTGGACATATTCAAGAAATTTGTTTCTTAAATAAACGTTTTTAAAAAATGAAGTCTTTCCTATGGCTGACTAATATTTATGTCAATTGTATTTATCATACAATTTAGAGCTGACTAGTTAGATGCTAATGCACTGAAACTTTTGTTTCATTCTAACAGCACTATAACATCTGTTTGTCACAGTAGTTTTGCTGCCTTCTAATTCTGTCAGCAAACATAGCTGTGTCCAATAATTGATCAGATTTTCTAGGCTTGTATCTTTGTTTTGGTCTTTTTTCCTACATTTAATCAAGTACTAAAATTTTCCAGTTCTCTTGAACTCTCTTTTGCAGCTTAGAATGTTTTAAATATCAGAACAGAGTAACTACTGAGTTTCCTGCAGTGAAACATTTACTTCACCAAGCATACTTCTGGCTTTTTAAAATCAGTGTTTTCCCTATGTTTCCAAACAGATTGTTTTGATTCTTTCTTTCTTTATTCATTACCTGATCTTGATTAGCTAAATTGAATGGCTCCTAGTGTCTGGTTTCATCTCTGTAGTTCAATCAGAAAAAACAAAATTATTTGGAGACAAAGGTGCAATGAGAGTTTGCCATTGAAACTATCTGATGCCCGTAATTGAAAAGTTTTAATAAGTTTTCCATTAAAATAAAAGACTTAAGGAAGCTGTGTTTACTTGTCAACAAACCATCTTATGTGCAAGGGATGCCAAGGTGAGTACAGTTCTGCTTCTTCTCCAATCTCATGACCAATATAAGGTGTGCACATTAACAAAACAGTTAAAGTTCATCAAAGTCTAAAGCTCCAAAAGCTCAAGTATGGGTTTGCCCATAGCTTTGGAAAGGATTATTTTGAGTCTCCTATTAGAGAGCACATTGTGTGAAGTCGCACATCACACCCATAACATCCCTACAGGTATGTTGCTTCATGTATGTAACTGGATATGCTTTAATAACTTAACTTCACACTTGGGAGAAGCCATTTCCTTTTGCACCTTATCTTGCTCAAAGTAATTATCAACAAACACCCTAACACTCTTCTACAGATGTACTGGGACATTAAAAATGAACTTAATTAGCACCTGGATAACAAGGATGAATTCCCACCCTAGACCAATGGCACAGCTGCACTTCACTCTTTGAGAGGGTCAGCAGCGATTTTCCTGTGATCCAAGTGTGAGGTGATAAAATAAGAGAAACGATAATGATTGTCATGAGACTGCTTGATGGCACAGGGAATGGCATCACTAAAGGCACCAGACTTTTTTGTTAGGCTAGGAGTGAAAATATTTTGAACCACACAACACCCGAAAGGAAAAGGCAAGGCCAATATGTGTGTTTTTCTGTGCACCTTCGGTACTGGTGAGGTAAGTCACGTATCAGGGAATAAGTTTGTAAGTGACTGTGGAAGTCTAGATTTTGTAAAAGAAGAGAACAAAATCTGCAAGACATAAGATACATTCAGATCTTTCAGAAACCGAAAATGCCAACTCGGATCCTGAGGTCTCTTTCGCAGGGAACAAAATTGATCTGACCCCATAAGCTTCACTAGTAAATCACTACTCTCAGTATCAAAAATATTTACTGAATTGAGCACAGTGAGATAGTGGAGCTTTGTACTTACTTCTGGAGGTGAGTTGAGCCTGCTACGAACTCTGATTCCACTGACATACAATAAGACCCAAGGCACAAAGGTCTAAAAATGATTCCTGTGTTAAGATCACAGGTGATGTTAACCAACAGGGTTCACTCAGAGCTCCTTTAGGGCAAGGATAACTCTGCCCTCAATGGTACACAGGCCTAACAGTATAGATGATCTGTGAAAAAAGAAGTGTTACTTTAAGAAATGTTACCTAGATGTTGTTCCTGACTGGAATGCTTACTTTGCTGTGTTTGGCTGTAGAACTTGCTGACCTTCCCTGAGTACATGTCAATCAGACATGTTGGCTGGATCAATCAGGCTGGCTGGGTGTAGGTCAGCAAAGTTTGCTTTGCCTTTCTCCACAGGGAATATGATCTGGGCCATGATCTTACCTCAGATTTGAATAATTTGAGGCAATTTTTCTTCATACTAAATACAGACAGATCCAGAGGTTATCAGTACAGTAGCCAAATGGCAACTAGAAATAAAATATCCAAGGCTCTCTTGCTGTATCTGAATGGCTCTCCAGTAATCAAGAACAATTTCAGAAAAAAAGTGTTTGTCTGTGGGATGTCCCTTAAATTATTGATCTCTATCAAGAGGCTCAGTTCTCTAACAGAGAGAATCTGGGTGGGCAGCATGAGAGAAATCATGTTCGAGATTTCATTTAGGATTGGTCCTCACCATTGCCATATCACAGACATAGTAATAAAATTATATTAGACTTGTTTCTCTTTCTCTTTAAGGACTTGTCATATAGATCTACTTTCCAATAGTTAAGGTTTTATTAAGTCTTCTATTGGTTGTCCCTTAGAGCCTTGCTCTTAATTCTTCATCTTGTTTTGCCATAAGGGAGAGGTGAGAAATAGTACACGAAATATTATTTTGTCACAAAAACTTAGTATTAATGGAATAAAATATAGGATGAGTTGAAATTTTGCTTGTGAAAATAAGACATTTTATTTTAGTAATTTATTTTAGACTGTTACAGCTGGATTAGAAATGGTGGCAGCAACAGTAACTTCAATTAACTTCGCTGAGATTGCAAAGGACAATAGACATTTAATTTGGGCTTTAAGTCTTCTATGTGCAGCTGAAAAGATGACCAATATGAAGGCCTTTCATGAAAATTACTGTATGTCTCAAAGTTCTAAATTATTCATATGACAAAATGAAATTATCAACAAAACCACTGGATAATTAATGAAGTTGTCATCTTGACAGGACTAATAATAAGATTCTTCTTGATAAATCATCAGTTATTCCTCTTCTATAATCACAAAAGCAATTCTACTGTATGTTCACAGCAACTCTACTGTATGTTCAGAACAGAAATAAAAACCTTGAAAGCAGTTATTTGAGTTTTGCTGATAATTCAGGGTCATGATTTGACGTGATTTCATGTAACTGGTTACTAAGTCGGTAGGTAGCTGCCCTGAATGTGAATTTACCAAACAGAAACTGACACAGTGCAATGTATGTACATGGAAAATAATTATTTTCCTGACAATATTTTTATGAAATATATTGAGAAGAAGCCGCAGCCCCAGCAATAAGATACATATACCTACTAAATCTAGTACCACTGTAATAGGTGAAATGATCTGTGGATTTGTCGTCCTGTAATTAAGATTCTGTTGGTTTAATCATACAGCATCACAGTAACAATGCTGTACTGGATAGACAAAGACAAAGGACATTAGCATAAGGCTACAGGAATCCAGATGCTGCAACACAGCCCCATCAAACCTCAGCTATATTGCTCTCTCTGAGGTTTCTGTGAGCCCCACCTCTACTTCTGACAGCAGTGTCCTAAAGTTTCTTCAAATCTTTTGTAGAATATGCCATGAAAAGCAATTTTCAACTGTAGGAGGAGTCCTGACAGATGTAGCTGTGCTAAGATTTTGTGTACAGTCTCCATCTTCTTATCAGCATCTGTTATAAGTGGAAGTGGCTGAAAAAGATCTGTTGAAGATCCAAACTTCTCCCAAAACGAAGATGTACAACACCTCTCATTCAGACTTTGCCTTCTCTAGGTGTTTTCTTTTCTCATTATATGCATAAATAAGACCATGGTATCATTTGTGTTTTGGCTTTTCTAACAGCCTATGCATCATGAATACCACATGCCACATGTAGAGGAAGCAATATATGTTTCTTAATCTCATACTTTGGCCACCCAAGCAAGGGAAAGCCTGAGCCCCTTCACAAGACAACGGGGCCTCAAGGTGTTATTGAAAGGAAACCTCTCCCTCCTGCTCCTGCCCGCTGGCCCAGTGAAGCCCAGCAGCAGCGCTTTTCTTTGTTCAGACAGGCTGGTTTCACTCATTCTCGGTTGCACTGTGCCTTTCCATGTTTGTCATAGGAAGCACAAATGCAGCTGCACCTCAGAGCTGTTCTGACTTCGGGGGGAAAGCAATGCCCACCTCAGGTGTGCAGGGCTGGCTATACCCTGCAGAAAGTTGTACATCATCCTTTTGATGTCAGCGGGCTGGCAACACACAGGATTGAAACAATGCAGTGATGGATCAAGCTCTGTATCTTTAAACAACAAAAAACCTGAGAAATTATCCCAATACTCTTTTAGTTGGCTGTAGGCACATATTTTTACATGCAGTCTGGATACCATAAAGCCTCTGGGCACTGGCATTTTCATTTTGGTAATGAAGGCATTTGGTTGTTACAGAAAAGGGGTTTGGAGAGATAAAAAAGCATATTCACAGCATCACAGAATATTCTGAGTTGGAAGGGACCCACAAAGATTACAAACACTTCCCAAGACAAAACCCAAAATCTTTGCAACATTTTGTAAAAAGATAGTTTACTAAAAATGCAGCTTTATGTCTTTCTCATTGATGAAAGTCATGCCAAGGCTTTAACTCCTTACACTAAACCACCTAAGATGAAGTTGAAACTGCAGAACCCACACTATTATCACTACAGGCACTCCAGACGCCGTCCCAAGAACATCTGCTACTTTCTTCTGGGTAAAAATATGTTGTTTGCAACTTCTCTTCTGTCTACCCAGAGGCACTGAAGGTTTTCTATTTCTTTTTAACTCTTGTGTGGCAAGTTTTCAGTCCTTTCTAGTCCACACCACTAACTGCCCCATGCTGCTCCCATTAATCATATGAGTATTTCCAGACCTCCACTGATCTAAGTGTGGTTTATTGAAGCTCTACACAGCAGAATAATAGGCAGGCAGTTTCAAGATTCACACAGAAGACTTATAGCTTGTCACAAGGGAAATCCCAAACCCTTTCTGAAGGAAAATCAGCTTCCAATCAAGAATGGCTCTAACAGGGCAGGCGAGCGACAGGAAGGCTGAGGCACACATGTACCAGGATCTCAGTGCCAAGTCTCAGTGCTTTGGGAATAGGGGTGGCAGCACAGATGCATTTAGCTTCCTACCTGGGAAGCTGCCATGTGCAGATTAACAGCCATGATCCCACCACACTGGAAACAAGCAAGGCAGGGAGATTTTGTCTCTGCCTTGTGGGAAGGATCCTGTTCCTCAAATTGTCAGCTCAATTTCTATTCTTGCTATTGGATTCAAAAGAAATAAAGCTATGTTTTTCGTAGGGATACTATAAAAATACTCTTGGATACATACATTTATGATGCTCATTCTTCTGAAAACTAAATATGCAAATATTGTGAGGTAAAACCTCATTGGCAACATCGTTGTGTCAGACCTTTTTGTGGTGTCAGGCCATCTAGTTGTAGTGGAGAAACAGTTAAAGCACCTTGTTGTTTAGGCATTTCATCATTTGTGAAAACATATTCCAACCATGTACCTTAAACGTGATAACTTGGCATCGCATTGGGAAATTTGGTTCCGTATCACTTGGATCCCAGATTTCACAACATCTTCCACTCCACTCTAACAAAAAGCCAAAGGCAGTGTTTTTGTCAGGTGAGAAGGACAGATATTCTGGGAGACAGACAGCAGAGAATGTATAACCGGCTATTTTATTAGAGGTAGATTGCCAGGGTAAGAGTATGAGGTTTGTGGGGATTTTTTAAGTGCTGAAGGCTAACAAAACCCACCATTTCAAGTTTTCTTTATTTCTTATACAAAATAATGGTTTCCTAATTGCCATAAGACAGCACACTAGAGTGTGAAAATACTGCAGCAGCTGTGGTGGCAACACATGTCATTTCTGTGCATACGCCGAGATTTTTCTCATGAGACTCTTAAACATATGCAATGAAGCATTCAACACACACAGTTAATATCTAACAGTAATTCCTGCATGTGTTTGTGTACCATGCTGGCAATATCTGGAATGACTGCCAGCTTTTACAAATAAAAGATAGGTATGACAATATCCTAGTAGGATTGCTGTATCCCAATTGAAATAGAAGGGCTGGTTTTGTTTCTGTGGTCTTTGTTTGGCATTCCTTATGGAGACAGTAATTAATACAACCAGTCAGGAGGAGGACTGTCTCATGAGATACACAATCCTTTTGTAACTTGATTCAATTAAATTTTGCTAGCTATAATTCTTTGGTAAATGCTCCACCTCCTCTTCCTTGTGTGTTTATTAACTTGAAAAAAAAAACCCAAACCAACCCTAATGAAGTGGAATGAGTAGAATGACAATGACACTGCCAGTGTGACGGTAAACTTCATGTTGAAAATTCACCTTATGTGCATTAAGTCAATTCCTGCTGGAAAAGGGCAGCTGATCCTAGACATTATTCAACAAGCTCCATTTGTATGTTCTTTCACTGGAACACATGCTAGTGAGATGGATGATTAAAACCTCACAAGCCTTAGTGCTCTCCCTCGACTCAAACTCTGCTTTTGTTCTCATGAAATGCTCTCAGAGCATTTCAAAGCAAAACCAAAACAGTTGTGGCTGAAAGAAATGGCAGCTCAACCATGTGCTGAGTGTAACCCCCTCTTAAATAGATGGAAGAGGCAATGCAGGGAAACCAAGGCAGGACTCACCTAAAGTCTTGGGGAGTAAAGACATCACTGACCTCAGGATTTGGCTCTAACATCAGTGGTTTTTAAGCACTTTTTAGGAATCTGATTGTAACCTCTACTCTGTGCCAAACCAGTTTCCAGTTAACAAAACCCAGATAAGATTTTTAAGGTGAAAAATAATGTAAACCTTGATCTCTTACACTTTTTACTCCTTCCCTACTGAGACAATTTGCTGTTTACAGCTGTATTCTCATGCTTACAACTTTGCTGGCCCCACTTTATCCAGTCAAGCAGACAATGTATTTAATTTCAGCTCATTTTAAAACAGATAGAAAATT
The DNA here is from genome assembly GCA_013390025.1 of Pitta sordida. Classification (NCBI taxonomy): domain Eukaryota; kingdom Metazoa; phylum Chordata; class Aves; order Passeriformes; family Pittidae; genus Pitta; species Pitta sordida. Next base: position 168,547 of record WEKX01004462.1, read on the forward strand.
ATTCCTGGTTAGAGTTTATATAAGTCACCATATATTTCAATTTGTTTCGCAGCTAATATTAAATACATTTCATTGTCTTAAATAATTCAATAGTAGTAATCTCTTGTGGGTTTTTTATTGTCTTGTTTGGTTTTGGATTTTTTTTTTTAGAATAATGGACAAGTATTCAAACTTTTCAGTTATAAAACACCCCTTCTAAAATACTTCTCCTATACCAAAGGGCAGACAAGCAAGTGCTAAATCTAAAAATAATGTACTGTAATGGGACTGAACTGTCATTTTTCTGATTTAAATATATAGAAATCCACATGTAATAGAATTGCTTATCAGGTTAAATTGGCACCAGTCCATTCTCATCACAAAGAATAAGACACCTTGATCACACTTTTTGTACCCTCTATAGTTTTGTGTATTTCCTAGCAATGAAAATTTTGATTTTGATATTAAAGAAACAACCAAGTGTTGATGGTCATGATCCAGAAAAGAGTAGCAAAGTGTCTTAACAAGCTGCTTTAATATTTGGCATTAATACTGCAACTGGGCCTACACAACAGAATATTGTTTGTGTTTTGAGAACATACACAAAATCAGGAAGGCTCTGAGCAAAGTGACATTCAAGGCTGTTCATTCCTGGCTGGTTTAGACTGTAAGTCTTAAGCATTCAGTGGTAAAATCACAGTGAATACCATTATTATAGCCACTCCTATTTAATAAAAAATGCACTTTTATTATCTAGCATGTCTGCCAACCATCTGTGAATTGATGGGGTCTGTTGAAATAAAGAGAGGGAAAACTGAGCTGTCTGTGAAAGCCCATTTTCAAAAGCCATAAAAATAATAGGCTACATTTTGGTTCTCTCTGATTTTTGATCTTAAAAAACCCCCTTGGTTTCAGTGCACCTACATTGGTTTTCATCTGCTATGTATCCATTCCCTAGCATATGCAAAACTTCTGTGATTCATCTGCACTTCTGTCCTATAAAGCTGAAATAGATTTAAAAAACACAAAAAACCCAAATCACAACAAAATCCAAAGACATCCTCCTCAAGATATTGAAATTGGAATTAGTACTACTTTACCTTAACTGTTTATTGTTAAAAATATAAATGCTATTAAATTTACACTAAGGTGGGATTTGTATAACCATATATCTGCCTAGAATGTTGCTTTAATATTTTATTATTATATGTGGATGAATGATGGTTAGAAAAGGATATTCACTAAAGTCTAGATTTTACCTATGAATTTTTTTTTGCTTCAGTGGGAAGCTCCAGGGTAAAATGATGTTCTTTCCTGGCACTTCAGTCTTGGAAGGAAATAAAACATTTTAATGTAAGGGTGCCAAAATAAACATCACAACCAAAACTGATAGTGATTTTGTAATCACTCTGTCTATTTTATTGGCAAGCTACACTTCTGAGGGGTTTGTGAGCAATGCAATTCAATGACAAACTGAGCTCCGCCTATGAAAAATCAATTACTTTGATTGGATTTTTAAAAGGCATTTCAATGTGGTACCATTGCACATCACTTACGAGGCTTGAAACGCACCACAGCACAGCATTTCCCATTTAGCAAGCCAAGGATGTATCTTAGGGACTTTTGTAACTACAGTTTTCAGATGGGAGAAGGAGGATCATTGATCTGATCCACAGCCGCCTCCTTGAAATGGCTCCATCCTTTGTGAAAGTATCTTCCCCAAAAGCCTGCACATCACCTAGAGCTCACACGAACTCCAGATCAGGGCCATAATTCTGTGTACACACATATAAGCACCAATTTTCCTGTCAGCAACCCTATTGCAATAACTGATCATTCATAGGCAGATTTTTCACTGGCCTACACTAGACATGCCCTCTGTAAGTTTTTGCAAGGCCAGGATCAAGGTGTAAACAGTTTGCAGAGGGATACATTTCCTTTTAGTCAGGGATTTTAAGATTACGGATAAGCTTGGTTCACACAAAAAAAAAATACGAAAAGGCTAATGAAGGTCAACTTCTGAAATACCCAGTCTGAAATATATAGGGAGAAATTGAATTGATAGTGAATAAAGGATTAACATTCAGGTTCTCTGGCTCCTAGATAGTAGAGCAATAAATCTTGCAAGTATTAAAATATATGTAAATGTGGCCTTATTTTCTTCCTCGGCATCGCACCCTTGAAGTTCACACTTTCAAGTTCACCATAATCATTAGAAGAAGGTAGTTACTGAAAGAATAGATTTTCACACTGCTACAAGCCCTTAGAGATTCCAGGAAAACACCAGGTTCTGGAAGATTCACAACAGAGATGAAGGAACCTGGCTACCTCATAGAATCTGTTTAAAAATAGGATTAATCTCCATCTTAAAACTAATTAACTTTTTGCCCTCATGACTCCCAGCAGGAGACTCGATATTCCAACATCTCCTGACTCTGCCACTTAAACACTCCTTCATTTAGAACATACTTTTGTCTGCAGTCATTTTTAACTTCTCTAGTAATATTTTCCCTTAGCTCTTTTCCCATTTTCTTTTCCCTGTTGCAGTAGTTACAGAGAGCAATATTTTTATTTTTCTTCTTCCCATTTCTTCATTTTCCCCTCTTATAATATTTATTTTCCCTAGTCAATGTAGTAGATTTACTCGGCACTTTTCCTAGTCTGAGTTACCTGTTCCTGAAACTGAGTGAAGAAGATTGCAAACTGTGTTCTGGTGAGAGCCTACAAGTGTCCTGCACAATTTCAGAAATACCTGTCTGTATTATCAGATAATCAAGCAAAACTTGATGCTATATTCTTACTTTTAATATTGAAAATATTAAAATATTAAATATTGCTGATCCTAATTACTGAAGAATCACAGAATCACACAGAATCACAGAATACTACGAGTTGGAAGGCACCCACAAGGATCATCTAGTCCAACTCACCAGTTAATGCCCGTACAGAGACCGAACACACACTCCAGAGTGGTGAACATAAACTTAGTTCCCTCACTGGCGCACAGTCCACTCCGAGCCAGAAGGGACCCACAGGACCATCCAGCCCAACACCCCCCAGCTAGACCATGTCACTAAGCTCCTCATCGAGTCTTCTCTTAAACATCTCCAGGGATGGCGACTCCACCACATCCCTGGGCAGACCATTCCAATGAGAGATCACTCTCTCTGTGAAAAACCTCTTCCTAACATTCAGTCTAAACCTCCCCTGACATAGCTTAAGGCCATGTCCTCTTGTTCTGGTGTCGTCAGCCTGAAAGAAGAGGTCCACACCCACCTAGCAGCAACCTCCCCTCAGGTAGTTGTAAACAGCAAT
>WEKX01004462.1:172339-255819 GCA_013390025.1 Pitta sordida
TGTTGGTAAATTATGCAGAGTGGCTTGGCAAGTTCGTCCGCTAATTCTTTCATCACCCTCGGATGGATCCCATCTGGTCTCATGGACTTATGAGGATCCAAGCCACTCAGCAAGTCTCTGACTACCTCCTCTTGGATTACAAGTGGGTTATACTGCACCCCAACTCCTTCCATGACCCTGCTGATCCAGTTGTCCTGCGGGCAGTTTGTTTTGCTATTAAAAACAGAGGCAAAGTATGTATTAAGTATTTCTGCCTTTTCCTCATCTTTTGTTACTATATTACCCTCTGCATCCAATCCTAGCAATGGATGTATTATTATTCTAATTTACTCATTAATATTTGCCTTTCATTCAGTTTCTAACTGCGTTACAATCACTCTGCTAAATCCCTGTCCTCTCATGCTTCACTAATTACTTCATATCAAATGCTTTGGTGAATCCAAATAAAGGATGAACGCATGCAATAGAACTCCATTTATAAAAACATTATGTACAATACATCCATATAACTTTTACCATTGTTTCCCCTAATGTTTTATATATTTTTTATCTATAGCTGTTCCAGAACCTTAACTAGACTGATATGCAACCAGCAGGTCTTTTTAGTTTGATGTCTCTGCTATTAAGGCCTTGGCTCTTCATGGTTCATCTGCTTACAAAAGTTAATTTCCTCTATTTTTCGAATTTCATCTCTCTGAAAATATTTATCCTTCCATTTAATTTTGGCTGAATAAATTAATGATTGCTCAATTATTTACTACTGTGCCAACAGTCATACAAAGCAGAATATTAAAAAAACCCAACCTATAGAACTGACTGACAATTTAATGAAGAAATCTGTTGGCTGCCACTTGCAAGCATAACTGGGTTACCATTTCTTTTAAGAGCAGCAGGGTTCAATATAGTTCAGGAGAGTCAAGTTATTTCACTGATGTATTGGAATGAAACAGTTCCCAAATTTTTTTTTTACTAATTACACTACAGGTTATTAATTTCTGTCCTGTGAGAAACACCAAAAACTTTCCTCCCACTACACTTCCCCAAAGAAGTCTTGATATTAATGGCTCTGTTTTATTTACCCTGCCTATCAGTAATCACAATCAGTAATACGTATTTTTTTTGACTCCAACACATTTCTTTATTTCTGTCTTCCTGAACAGCACATCATATACCATATCTTTATTTTACTTAAAGATAGCCCTACCATAAAACACGATTGGGGTAAATCTGACTTTTCTGGCCATCAGATCTGAAACCTCTTCTTTGTGCCACTTTCACCCTCAACTCAGTTAAACCCCATTACTTGAGGACTTTTGTCTTTGCCCCTGTTCCCTTACTGCCCGACTTGTGAGGACCAGACACCAGCTAAAAAAGTGCTGGACCCAGAAAAGCAAAGGTAACTGAGCAAGACAACCTCCCACACCCAGCACCTCCCATTCATGAGACCACTATATGAACATAGCAGTCCTTCAACACAACATCAGCCTTACTCTTCTGATCCCACCTGAGATCTTAAGTCCTAAGTTGGAATTTTGGCCTTTCATTTTCAGACTTTGATCAGAAAATATTGGTAAGTTTTTCTGACTCGGTTTTCTAGAGGAAATACAACTCTGTTTTATTTAACCAGCTTCCGGGCTAGTAAATTTAGCACTTTATTTTATCTTTTACACTCATTTCTCTTGCATCCTAAACTAGATACAGAGATTATGAAGTCACTGCTGCATTCCTTAAATTAAAGCTCTTCTTATCAACTTCACAGAAATTGGCATCCATCAGAAATTATCAGTTTAATCAGAGATTAAGAAAACTATCTTGTAAGAGAATATAGTGCCATTGGGATTTACTAGTGAGAATTAATTATATTACAAATTGTTTTAAATGACACTGGGAGTGATAAAGTTTATATGTCTATGTTAAAAACAAAAAAATCGTAACAGCAAAAGATTAGCTTCTAAAAAACTCTTAAGTGAGGAATAAGACATTTCAAGCTCAGAAATAGTATATTAGAAGTATATCTTCAGGAGAAAACATATTAGGAGTGGAGGGATTGTGCCTGAAAGTTCCATTCTGAATGACCTCTGCAGAATGTCTGCTACTCCAAATAGAGTTAAGTACGTGTCATCTAGGAAATGGAACCATTACAGAGAGACATTATACAGAGAGTCAGACAGACACATATTAGTTGTTAATACTGCAACCCTATTTATAGCTTCAGGGGTGAGAAGATCTCCCATGCAGAGTAAATGTGCCTCATCTTTGCTGAGTGCAGCAAGGAATTCTCATTTTCCATACAGATGTGGGAATGGCTTCCACAAAGACAGACTCAGTGCTTGCATCAGTTTTTCACTGCCCTTCTCAGGGGTGTCTTAGCAGCACTACTCTGCGTGGCAGAAAGGCAGTTTCTGAGGAAGAAAAGTGAGCTGCTTAAGGACTGTCTCATTTAAGGAGTCTTAAGTTTCCATGCCCCAGGACTTGTGCAAGGGGTGCAGAGTGACACACGGCGTTGTGTAGCTAATAGGACCTTGTCTCAATCTGCTGTGGAAGGGAAATGCATTCCAACACTCAGAGTGTCCTGGAAAACACAGAGAAATCCAAGTACTAAAATTGGCTAATAATTATGCAAATGTGATGGAAAAAAAATGGGAAGGAACCCTGGAATTTGTTGCTGACACCAGTTTACTAGATACATTTTCAAAATGAACAATGTGGCTCCATAGACCACAGTGCTTCCAAAAGGTAGAACTGTAGGCAGGAATAAATAACTGCATATTTGAAGAGATTTTCCCTCAGTAGGCTTTGGGATCACGTCTTCTTTGCTCACTGAGGTGTCTGGAGTTCCTCTGAAGATCCCACAGTTTATCTGTTTTCAGAGACTCTTCAACACCGGACTATACCTAACAAATCTTGATTGTGAATTGCTCCTCAATTTCGAGATTTTAAAGGGGAAATGTCACATTATATGTAAAGATGACTGAGACATTTATGGTCCTGTGGGTCCCTTCCAACTCAGAATAACCTGTGAACCTGTTTAACCAGCTGTTCCCAGGTGATTCTTATTAAAGTGGGAAGGTATTTATTTGGTCCCATTCACTATTTTTACATACTTCAAAGTGGCTAAAGTAATGTTCTTATAAATGTTATTCTCATGTTATAAGGGGAAGCCATTTTAAGCCATTGGGTGCAAAATGAAGAAAAGAAAATATCACAACTGGTATTTTATTACTGCAAAATTAAGGTAGAATGATTAAAAAGGGATGGCTTGGTCATCTCATGGATAGGTTTTGTTCTGCTTTCCAGAAAGTTAATTCTAAAATAATATTTTTATTACAGACTACTTCTATTCACATACTTAATTATAATACCAATTAAACTGTGCTGTGGAAAACACTGTGGAAAATGCACCCTCTACTGGCTCCTGAAAACATCTTATGGAACAAAAATTTATAACTTTTCTAAACTGTCTTCTCTGAAAATATGCATGTCGTTCTTAAAATGTTTTTAATGCATTATCCAGAAGAGGCAGAAAATTAATTACTTCAGATACAAAAATATGGTATTAATAAAAGAGTAGCTAAAGAAGTTTTATGTACTAGAGTTTCTGAAAGGACACAGAACAGAAGAATGTATTTTAAGAATACAAAGGTCAGTGTTGTAATGAAGAACAGCAAATCGGAGAAAACATACCTAATCACATGAATGTCTTATTGTGAATACAGCTCAATGACAATGGTCATGCACATAGATTGATAAGAGAAATGCTTCTTGTAGCTGTAATAGGCAACAAACTTAGCTTTGGTTCAGTAACTCTATAGAGAGTGCAGGATTCAATAGTCAAAAGAGAAAACTAAATGTGTTTGGAGCACCAGAATTTGATTCCTAAAGTACAGGTGTGACCATTCTACACTTTCCTATTTCAACACAATTTGTACACATAGTATGGCTCTAGTTTTCTCCCCAGCCTTTTGTAAAGTTGAATAACTGAGCTAATTTCAGTCCCTGATGGCATAAATAAGGTAGCCAAGTGTATCTATTGCACTGTGTAACAATTTGATTTGTAGCTGTAAGGTGGTACATTCAGTCCACCTTGTTGTCCATTACAGAGCATGACCCTTGTGAAATCCAAAAGCAATGCCCAGGCACCTGAGGTACTTCCCTTTCCAGCTGGTCACCTGGGCACAGAGGTGACAGCTCTGAACGAACCAAGCAGCAGTTCTGCTGCAAGGAGTGCTCCAACTCCAGTGGGAATTTTATTTTTCTAAGAGCCCTGGGGCTTAACCTGGAGCAACTCCTTCTATTTAACAACTGGTAGATAAGGAAGGATGACAAGATAAATCCCTGAGACATAAGTAACCCCTGCTGAAATGAATGGCCAGACTGAGTGATGTCACTCCAGAGAGCTGTCATGTTACGACTTACCCTCCTCAATGGGCTGTGCAGCTAAAGAGACTGTCTAATGATGTGTTACCACATAATGATAATGGTCTTCATGGAGCTTCTCTTTAATGATGTGTGTTACTTTGTAATGATAATGGCCTTCTTGGAGACAGACTATAACTTTAATATCACAACCCCACTGAGGAGGTTGTACTCAAAACATTACAACTCATGTCCATGACCTCCACCAGCAGCCCCCCAGTCAGCAGGCAGCCATCAGAAAGAACTTTCAAATGGAAAAATAGAATTAAAGTAAGAGGACATAAGGCTTCGAAGATGATGGGGAAAATATTCTAGAGAAGAAAGATGAATATGTATACATCAATCTAGAAGAACTTGGGTTTCCTCTATTATGCCTTCTTGTCCTTCCTCAAATAATATTTAAGGAACTTTAATTTTTTTCTTGTTTTGTTGTTTTGTTTTGGTTTTGTTTTTCCCCAGCAGTAACACTTTATAGTTGTCATCTAAGAGAGGAGAGCAAATCCACTTTAGTGCAGTGGTAAGTGTCCCCACCTGGCGTGTGGGAGACCTGGGTTCGATTCCCGCCAGGGAGACAGCGTTAAGAGTTGAACTCGATGATCCTTGTGGGTCCCTTCCAGCTCAGAATATTCTATGATTCTATGATTCTATGAAATTATGAGCCTCACTGGAAACTTGACCAGTGCTGTTTGGTGGAAAATCACAAAGTGACACTAGAGAGCTTTTGTGCTGATTTCTCCCTCTATTGCTCAGTGAACATTTTAGCCACATGTAGAGCAAAGCCCAGACATTCCCAGTACTTTTTGTAGATTCCTAGCCTCAAAAAGTACAAATACAGTGAATCCCTGCTGCATCGTGACCTTTCCATTACGACCTCACGCATTTGCGATGTGAATTTATCGCAGTTTTGATTCCACCATTTGCGAAATTTTGTGGCTCGCACGTGCTCAGTGCCGCTGCTCTACCGAGGGGCGGTGCCGGAGGGGGTGCCCGTGGCGCTGGCCCAGCCCAGCTGGGGGGACCAGGAGTCACACTGTCCCCTGTTACTCTGAGCGCAGCTGGGGAACTGACCCCCCTGCTGGCGCCTGTTACTGCTTCCATGGCTACAGGCAGGGAAGGGCAGTGCCCCAGGAAAGTGGGGCTGGGCTGGCTGCAGCGGCCAGCGGGACATGCTCACTCCGCTGCTGCAGCTGAACCCTCCCGCCCCATGGGGCACTGCCGGCAGGGCGCGGCACCGCAGCTGNTAATTAGCTGCACTTGTAGCCAGTGTGATAATAGGTTAGATTGCATAATCCACGAATATATTCAAGTGTGTTTCCTTTGACAAGGTGCATGTCCTCTCACTATCTTATAAATAAAGATAAATTCAGCTCAAAAAACCCTCCCAAAGTACAAACAGAAAAGTCTCAATATTCAAACCAGAACATTTAATTAAGCAAAAGTAAAAGGCTTTTTTTCCAAAAATCCTACTTCAAGTTTGAAACCGAAATCTACCCGTTACCCATGCACACAAATTTTTGTCTTCTAATGCTTGTAGTTGTCTTTCCTCATTAAAAAAAAATAAAGAAAAAAGAAAAATTGTAGTGTCTGAAAGATTGTTTCACAGCTTTTCTGTCTCAAACACTTAGAGTAAAATAAACTGGACAATGTGCATAGTATAAATGACCTGAAGAAAGTAAGAAGTAATGTTAATTCTTGTCCTTGCCACGATTCTGAAACAGGGTGGTCATCTACTCATGGATTATTTCAATTCTATGATAATGTTTATCTAACAAGGGTATTCTGATGGCTCCTCCATTATGCATAAATGTCAATAGAAATTATGTAGGTAACCTAACAGATCCCAAAGTTCAATCAAGACAGTATTACAATGTGGACATATTTTTTCATATTTTAAATAATTTACCTGCTCATTCAAAATAAGCAGCATATCTCATAATTAGAAAATACATATTTTTGTCTTTTGCTTTATAGAAAAGGTGCTACAATGTATTTTCATGGAGAAAAGGAAATGTGCATCTCCTTTAAAATAGGTACTTAACCATGCTTAGAAATTAAACAGACACTGGAAGCCAATTAAATGGGCAAAAATGCAGTTACTAATCTAGATAATTAAAGAATTTTCAGGTAAAACTCAAGCAAATTTGACATCAGTGCACTTGTGTTTCATGTTCAATGTAAATATGCAATTTTGGACACAGTTTACTCAGATAGAACCAATTTCTCCTAAATTCAGACACATGTACCACAGACTACACTTGAGCAAGTCATCAAAGTCAACTCCACCCTTACTTTTATCTAGCCATACTTTTTTTAATTTGTTTAAACTTTCGGCGTTTAAAAGACAGTCTACAGTGTGTACAAACTACTTAAATGTAGAAACCACATCAGAAAAAACCCCACAACAAATGACACCAACGAAAAACCAGGGATTTGGATTATTTACAAAATTAATCTATTTTAGTCACAAAAAATCCACTAGAAACGTCACTCTCATTTGTGTTAATATATAAAATCAAATGAGACGGTGAAAAATTCTGTGTACAGAATAGATATAATTGCACAGATATAAACTCAAGACTCCTTCAACACTGTAGATTTGACAGAAAACCAGTAATATCATTCATAAACTGAGCAAATTCAATCAGGAATTACTGATAAATAATAACTACATATAGTTTAATTTTTACATATTCACTCTTTAGAATTGAATAACACGATTTCAATTATGATGCCCAGAATGAAACTACATGATTTTGCATGGCTGATGCCAATGAAATACCAGCAGAGTGTAACTAATCCATCATTATTCATTGCAGAAGTTCAATATTTCTATAATATAGAAACTTCAACTTAGACATTAACAGCAAATAAATCCTACCATAATTATTTTTTTTCTTTTCCTTTTGGTCTCTCTTTTTTATAGTATCACTCTCTTAGAGATATTCTCCAATATTCCCTATAAACTATTTGGGAAATCCTTTAAAGAGGAATTCATTATTTAGATATCTTATTTTCTAAAAGTTTTAAATGATGCAGTGGATATCAGGTTTCTAAACTGAATCCTAATTCTGAAGAACTATCACTGCTGTGATTGAATGCCAACTAATTCTGAGAGATTTGGGAGATTTTAAGAGACATTTTAAGAAGTTCTGCATAAATGAGTCTTTGTTGATGGAAGCAAATACCTTCTAAAATTGAGATTGAAGGAGGAAGAATGTCGTGTCTTCTCCTGTTGCCTCCTAGTATCTATTTTATTGCACATCACCAGAGGGAGCTACATTTTGCAAAATTCCACTGCTGCTTTGGTACTCTGAAACTGTCTCAAAATGCTTCCAGCGTTTCTTGATCAGAGCACAGGTTCAGTCTTACTCTCCGTTGGTTAGAATCAGTATGTGCTCCTGGAACAATGACTTTTCCCACAGTTTTTAGATAGACATCCCTGCAGCAGTGCTAATAGCTATTAATATGAGTGAAAAAAAAAATAAATAATGCTTAAGGAATGCCTTTTCCAGGGTGGTGGGAATTAGCTTTACCAGCAAGTAAGCTGAGTCACTGAGAGGTGCCTATTTTTAATGCTTAAGGGAGGTGGAAGGGAGCATTTGTCCATGTGCGGTCTTCGTTTGCTGACCTCTACAGAAACCAGCTGGCCAGGGCTGCTGCAGGAAGCCCAGGAAGCTCTTTTTCCTCCTGCTTTCAGAGGACTGCCTCTCCTGTAGGACCCTGCAGGCACATGAAGGTCATTGGGCTGATGCCACTCACCCCTGGAGAAGGACAGTCAACCATGTAAGGTGGCAGAGAGCACTTCCACAACCTCCCTGGAGGTAACAGTCACAGAGGGGAAGGGAGGGCAGAAAAAAACTCTTTGTTTCAGGACTGATCTGCTTTCTCTTCCTATCCTGTGAATAACTTAGTCTCATGTTTCATCCTACTAATCAGAAGGAGTCCAGGAACATTTTAGAGTAAATCACTGCGTCATTCTCCTGACACTTTGGGACAAATGACCTTGTGCAGCAAGGCTCGTGTTGCAGGGAACAGCACTGAGATTACAGGTGCACAGGTTATTCTGAGTTGGAAAGGACCCACAGGATCATCTAGTCCAACTCCCAAGGGAACGTCCACCCAGGGATCAGGCCCACAAGCGTGGAACCACGGGCACCACGCTCCTTCCATCCAAGCCTCCCATCATCTAGGCCATGTCACTGAGCTCCTCATTGAGTCTTCTCTTAAACATCTCCAGGGATGGTGACTCCATCACCTCCCTGAGCAGACCATTCCACTGAGGAATCACTCTCTCTGGGAAAAAACTCTTCCTAACATCCAGCCTAAACCTCCCCTGGAGTAGTTTAAGGCTGCATCCTCTTGTTAGACACAGTAGATAGGAAAGGTAGGATATAATTAGTAGTTTGTCAGCACATAAGACGAGATGATGGTTCTGATGCACTTTTATTTTTGAAGCCACCAGGGCTATTGGAAATCCATGTCTGATTTTGTTAACACACATGGGTGTTACATATATTCATGTTAAAGCTAAACTAAAGTTCAGTGAATTTTTGTCATGTACATTAATTTCTATCTATTCAACCAATGCTTTGTGGGTTTTTTTTAGTTTTTTAGTAAGGAATAGCATTACTCCTTCTCCTCCCCCCCCTCTTGTTTTTATATATGTATTGGCTTATTTTGATGTACTAAACACAAATCATGCCAAAATACCTCCACACAGTAGAGTCTTTGCAATATCACTGTCTAGATCCTGAAGTCAATAAGCATCTCCATAATACTCTTCAAGAATTTGGTCTGTGGATATTCCCAATATAGATAATTTCTTCTCTGGTGTCAAACAGCACCCCCCTTTTTTTACCTACACATATCCCCTTCCTGGGTTTGTTATTGCAACTGTGGTTCTTTAAGCCCCACTTCCACTATTAGCCCCCACATTAGAGTCACCAAGAATTATTATTTATTTCTAGATAGACTTGTGCTTTGCTGCTTTGCCCTCAAGTTTGATTAGATCCCAATAAAACCTGAGAGGAAACAATAAATTCTCTCACACGACTCTTCACTGGGATTAAATGTCACTACACAAACATGGAGAGAACTTACTCCCAAATACACAAACTGACCTTTGCTTCATCACAGTGACCAAACCCTGCTTTCCTCTTTTTTTTTTTTTTCCCTATAGGTACTATAATATTATTTTGGATGTTTTTGTTTCACATCCTGTGACTAACAGAGAGCAATAAAACATATGCAACCTGCCATAAATCAACACAAATACACTAACATAAAATTGGCATTAAACCACTGGAAAATCACATCCCATGAACAGGCACGAGTTGCCATGTGACAGACTGGGAACAGGTTCCAAACAAAATCAACAGCTTCAAGTACAGAACCACAGAATCAAATAGGTTGGAAAAGACATTTAGGGTCAATTGAGTCTAATCATTAATCCAGCACTGCCAAGTGCACCACTGAACAATGTCCCTCAGTGACACATCCACATGTCCAGGTATTACAACTTTTGGGGGTTAAAGAAGGGCAAAGGTGATAAATACATACATATATATATATATACATACATATATAAACTGATTTCATCCTCTACAAGACTAACATGCACCTTGAATCTCTGGCCACCAGAACATTTTTTAAAGTTCGTCTAAATTCACTTTCTGTCTTCAGTTTCCCCTCAATAAAAACCATGGAAGACAGGACTACAAAAAAGGAACTGCATTTGCACATGCAAATACTGGAAACACTGTTTTATTTTATGGCAAATAAAACTAGTGTCTATGAACTTCTATGTTTTCAGAAAAATGAACAGTAGATACTACATAGGCATCATATTCAGCATCTTCAAGTCAGACTCGTGCATAAAGTAGGATATTTTAAATGTTTTAAATTTTATGTTCATGGTTAGATGATGTTACCACCACTGCTGTTCTATCCTGAGGTCCTCAGTGAGCCATAAGCTACTTTGGACTGAAAAAACATGCTAAAATAGAGCAGGACAGAAAGTTTTAACTAATAAAATTAGCAATAATTTTCTTAAAAGCCTTCTGAATAAAATTTAAAATTTTAATCTAAAGTTTGCTGTTCCTTTTTCCTCACAGATGGAAAGAATTAAACCAGCAAAATCAAACTAAGCCAACAATTGAAACAGCGTTTGCAGTAAATTAACAGTTTGTTCAGTAATGAAAACCATCAATTGCCAACTGTAATGAAATGCATTATTAAAATCATAATGAGGGTGTAAATACATAATGCTGCATAAAGATACAATCTGAAGGAGTTACCCAGTATGGGAAATAACTAATCTAGGATAATAGCAGCAATACAAGACAAGCGAGAGCTACAAGGGATTGTAGACCACAGGAAAACAGAACAGGTTGACCTTTTTTCTACATCCTGTCCCTGTAAATGAAGGAAGATGAGCATTTTTGGGGACGCTTGCAGGTAAGTAGGCAATCACTGCAAACACTGAGTGAATGATAATGACTGAACTTTTGTACTCATAGTTTCAGCTGTGCAACTGAGGCTGAAAGAACTTTATCTCTGATGTTCTGTGTGCTGTAAATCATGATGTCTCCCACTCTGTCAGAGTCCCCAAAGTCAGCAAGTCCTTTTGGTTCAGGGGACTACAGAGAAGGTATCAGAGAGAAGACAGATGTGCCTTTCTTTTATTAATCAGAGCTCTTTAAAATACGCATTCCCCTTCCTTTCCTATCCTCCACAGATTCCAACAATTTCATTGCAACAACAAGTTATCAAATTAAAGGGGGTCATTGAGCAGAGATGCAGAAAATGCCATAATCATGATTATGCCAAGGTGTGTGTCCTTTGCACTCCTTTGCACAGGAGTGGATGTAGGAAGCAGACAGCAGGAGGGAAGCAGTGTAGGAGGCAGCATGGTAGTCTCATTTGGATAGACTGAATCAGGTGAATAGGCTACAGAGCAAACACAAAAGAGAGTCAGCCTCAAGTCAAAGGGAAGATGAAAAGAAAGGAGGGCAGAAATTTGAGATGAACTTTTGGAGTGGGTCAGAAATGGTATGGTGGCAAATGAATGAAAAAAAGAGCAAATGCAAGAATCTGAAAATCATGGAGTCATGGAATAGCCTGGGTTGGAAAGGACCTTAAATATTGCCCAGTTCCAGCCCTCTGCCATAGGCAGGGACACCTTTCACGAGAGCAGGTTACTCAGATGCTGAGTTTAACATAGAAAAGGCGGTAAGACTTTAAATACCTTTTGCTGGATTCTGTATACATGCAAATTGAGACCTTTAGATAGAGGGCAACAAAGGCATAATTAAGAACTCAGCTCTATTAAGAAGTGCATGTTCTCATTAGTGAGGATAAGTCATAGCCCAGTTATACTGATCTGTTTGACTAACGATGGTCTAGGAAGGCAAGATTTGGAAATCAACACTGGAAAATGGAACACAGAAGCATCACATTCAACTTAAGAAAGCAATTTCCCATTGAACACCAAAGAGTAGTTGCAGAGCCTACAGCTAAGCTCAGCCTGAAACCAGCTGAGAAATAAGAGGTGGAGAAGTGTGAGAAGGGCAAAAATCTTTAAAATACATGCTACTTGAGAAAGGAATAGATGGATAGTTTCCTGAATGGACTGTGGTGGGAATAAAATGAGTCTACATGTGGCTCACCACTACTGGCATCTCAGATACACTGTTTCTGTAACAAATATTTTGTCTACATAAACAGTGTAGTACCCAAGCAACCTTTGGCAGAGCAAGGTATTAATTGCTGAGGGAACAGTAAGGCAGGTGTTCACTGTAAATTAAGACTGATGATACAATCCTGATTAGAACCCAGCCCCAGTATGGAAGAATAGCTCGTGTGATGGCATACTGAGTGCCTTCAGAACGAGGGAGGCAGTCCAGAGACACAGCAAATCCAAAGCCATTGCGACCTGGAGAACCCTGGGACCAAGCACAGCATCTACATAAATTCACATTCACTTCTTTACAAATGTGCTGTTCTACTAATTTCCCTACTACAACCACCCCAGCCTCAGTAATTTCCATCCCAAGAGACAAGGCAAAGGTTCGGTGTATGAAGATATGTTCTAATACATGTTCAAGCTTCGCTGGCAACTTGCCCACCACAGAGAGGATATTAATAATCTATGACAATAAAGGGGTAATATTACGTCGTTTCAAAGGGGCATCTTTCAAAAATGCTTCATATTATTTATGTCCAGATATAAGAAAGGCAGTAGTTAGTACAGTTAATAAACCATGACAGGTTTGCTTTAAATGAGGGGGATATCTAAATCCAAGATTATTTATTAGGCAATATGATTTTTTTCTAGATATTTATCCATCAAACATGGCACCCTTATTGCACATGCATTATGCAAAATGTCAAATTAAAATAATGCTTATAAAAATAAATATTAGTTACTGAAGTGATCTAAACACATGATTTGAATGTTATTTAGAGTAGCTAATAAATACCTTTAACAAACCTTTTGAACAGAAAAAAGCAGAAAAGCACGCAAGAAAAATTATTGAGGTCGGTCTCACCTCCTTGCTAGTCCTTTCTCCAAGTAAACAATGCGATAGAGAGTTAAAGTGTAAAAAAATAAGTCTCATGGGAACTAATAAACCAAAGCCCACATTAGCTATTATGACATCTCTCTTACAATGAGCAAAAGAACATACTAACAAGCAAAATGACCTGTGCAGCTATCAGAGCGTAGAAAATCCTGAATGGAGAATGGAGTATCTCCTTGCTTTCATTCCATTATTTGACTTGCATTTTTCAGCCAAGGAGGCTCAGTCTCCATAAATGCCCACTCATTAAGAACTGCGACATGGAAATGTAGGTTCATCCCCACAGGATTCAGCCAGAAATAAAGACAGTCACTAACCTCAAACCTTTCCAGGAAGAGATCAGGACTGAGCCTTTGAAACAGGTGTTTGAGGAAATGCAAATTACTGTATATTCATAGCAGAAAATTAATCTTCCTAAGCTAGGAAGCACTTCATAGTATGTGCGTAATTTTAGTTTTTGTGGCCAGAGTTGTGCATGAAAATTCTTTGAATGTTTAAACTTGACTTGATTAGCTCGGAGAGGTGATGAAGCATTGCCCACATTCAGTAGGGGTGAAAAAAAGAGGAAAAAACCAAAAAAGGAGGCTGAATCATGAATGTAATGGAAGCCCTCCTGCTTCCTTTGCAGACCTGGTGTTACCTGGGTGTCTGAGAGCCCTGGATGTATTTTTATTTCACAATGGGACAAGGAGAAGAAATTTCCCACAGAACATCACGCTTTCTGAGGTTATGGAATTGAAGTGTAACAGCAGACATAAGCTGAGGAATGAATGTACACGTTGACTTTACTAAATATAAACCATTTGCTACTGTGATTATTAAATATATTTAGATCTATTCAAACCAAACAAAAATACTTACACTGGGAAACTGTACAGTATCTGAGCCAGGAAAGAATGCTTTTCTTTGAAGCCATATCAGTTGCAGAAATAGTAAATAGTTACTTTACTCAATAGAAAATTAGCAAGTTTTACGGCAGTGGGAAGATTTTTATTTACTAACTTAAATTTTTTATTTGAAAAAAAAATAGTTTGAATGAGCAAGCAATGACTTTTACAACTGAAGAAAAAGGAACAATCCATTGCCAGAAGGATTACAAATGTGCTCCTTTAAAACAAGCACAATCTAGGACAATGCACCAGTACCTCCAGCTAAACATGCAAAGTTTCAAGAGTAGGAACTCTAATTTTGTGACTGTTTCGAATACAGCTGTCAAACTGCTGACTGGAAGAATGCGATTCAATATTGCAGCAGGACTAAAAATGTGTTACTTTAAATTTTTAGAAGTATTTGCACAACTGTGTTTTAAATTTCTACTTTCATGTGGTTTGTGTGCAACCACATTAACAGGAAAAGCAAATCAAGTAGCCCTTCTTCACATGGAGGCCTTCTGTAAGCCTTTGAAATGACTTGAAGGATATAGTGGTATAGAAAATATGGTAGGATACAAGCTAAGGAAGAGGTAAAATAAGAATTTCTGGTCCAGTATCTCAAATTCCAGAACAACATCTGGTCTACATAAGATTACCTGTTTGTTGTGTTGGCTTTTATATCATGTAATTGGTTCTTAGACTGAAAATATAAATAACCTTTGATTTCCTGGCATTTATCCTGTTTTAAACATAATCGGGGAGTAGTTAATGGAGATACACATTTCATACTGATAGAAAGCCATATCAAAAAAATCCAGAACACATTGAAAGACTCAGTGGATATGCCTGTTTGAAACAGAGCACATTGATTTAGCCACAGTTCTCATTAAAATTAGCTGCAGGCAGGCTCCTAAAAATCACTGCATACTACAGGAAAATCACTGTAAATCACTCAGGCACAGCAAGGTCCTCACAGTCAAATAGGTATTCCCAAGAATTTTCACTAAAGTGAAACTAAACACTCCTTCGAAAATCTGAAAAAGGGTCAGTGCATTGACAGTGTAACTCAATTGGTTTCAGGGAAGCTCTGTGAACTTAGACAATTTGAAGGTCTTTGGCACAACGATGAGCTGCCATTCCAGGAAGACATGAGCAAATATGTGAGATTATGAATATATTATTAATATGCAAGTGAAATGAAATCTGATGCAGGTTACTGAAAGCAATATCCTTTACAGAAACCAAATGACAGAAAGCCACCATTTCAGCAGTGAGAACCAGATTTCTGTGTTAAATATTTCTCAGGGATTATCTCAAATCCTTGATTTCTTGCATTTAGCTGCCAGGAAATCTCTGCTCCACCATTCTATCCTTATTTATTAAATCTAATGCAATGCAGAACACTCCTATAGAGTCAGACTTCATATTTTAGAAAGCCATGGGCAGCTCAGCAGAAAATGTTGAGACTGCAAATACTTTACAGAGCGGACAGAAAAAGGCAGAAATTACTTCCATCCGACTTCATGGGTTTATCACTTTAAGAAAATCTTCTACAGATAAAAATACTCAAAAATCTTCAACAATCATACCACTTTTATGGGTAATTTTTGTTTATTTTTCTAGAAATGTTTTAGAGAAGATTAAAAAGTGAATTAAAAGATGGAAGTTGTAATATCACAATACACAATGAATACAGTTCATAATTCAGAAGCTTTTTTTGATTTTTACTGATGGTTGCATCACTCAAACTTAAAAAAACAAACTAAGCTAAAATGAATTAATTTTACTTGAAGATAGACTTTCTATGCATGATACCACAGAATATGTATTTGTTTCTTGTAGTTTAAAAGAAAAAAGAGAAATAAACAGTCTATAGTGCAAAAAAAAAAAAAAAAAGAGGTGAAACAAGGTTCAGCATTATTTACTAATAACAAATAATTTGCAAAGAATAGTAAATAATTATTAATAGCAAATATTTATTAGCAGCCAATTGGTGAAAATAAAAACCAGCCTGATATATTGATCATAGCCATACATAACCTACCTCTTAACTGCTGTACTTTCCCTAAAAATTGCTGCATTTCCCAGTTCCAGGGTCCTTTTCAGAATTTTTCCAAACCAATTTAAATACAACTCTATTATTCTCCCTCTCCACATACAGAGCAGCTGCAACTGAAGATTGCCCTTTAAACCACTGGTCCAAAATGACACTTGGCTGTTTAGGGTAAGCACAGCACAGGGCTGCCTAGGAGAGGAATAATAAACTGCACATGGTTTCACAGGCTCAGAGGTTATTCGGAGTTAGAAGGGACCCACAGGATCATCTAGTCCTACTCCCAAGCAAATGCCCACCCAGGGATCAGACCCACAAGTGTGGAACCACGGGCACCACTCTCCAGGTTTACTACTCTGGTGCTCATTGTGAGGTCTATACGAGAAGTTCAGTGCAGAGGGGTCTAACTCTGGCAAGACTTTGGCTGCTGTAAGTTTAGTATCCTCACAGAACAACCACAAAAAAAAAATCAATCCTCCTTCCTTTATGAATCCATTGACCTGAGTGGCATTTGTTCAATCTTCCATAAGACAGCACCTGAGAAGAATATGATTCTTTGGACCGGATCCTTCTTGGCACTGAAATGGTTTTTTGATACTCTGGCAGCACATGATTGCTGTAAATCCATTTTGATTCACCTTGGGAACTTCCTCTTCAGACAAATCCTCACCTGACTTTGAGCTACTCACACCCAGCATACCCACACCATGGTTATAGTATGATTTCTAAGTCTTTGCTTTGAATTTTATTCTAGGTATGTAAGCAGGACTTGAAATTATTACCAATTGTCTTTCAGTCTGGCTATATCCATTGTTTTCTTTATTATATTTATATTTTATTAAGCCTGTCATTCCAAAGCAATTTGAAATTCTATCCAATTTCTTTTGTTGAGATAACTTGGTTCATGTTACAGCCAATATCCATAGTTTAAGAATGAAAATGTTTTCCTAGAAAATGAGTATTTCTCTTTCTGGCAAGTAATTTTAACTCAGAGCAACTTTTTTCCAACTGAAATATGAAAAAAGTGTTTTTCACTGGGTTATTTAGAATAAGATCTTCCAGGGCATAATACATTACAGAACTTTAGGGAAGCCCTGCAAGCCTACCTGTCACACTATGAATTTGTAATGACACATTAAAAAAGTAGCAGTTCAAATTTCAGGCTCTCATATATTTTCTTTTTTTACTTCAATGTCATATAATACATAACTTCTAAGTGTCTTACTAATCCATCTGCTTGTTGTAACCCAGAAGTGGATTTTTTGTAAGATTTAAAACTGCAGATATGCGTTGTCAAAACATAAACAAAACCAAAATCAATCAAACATTGGGGAAGCAGCTATAGAAAAGCCAAAGATTATTGACTTAAAACTGTCACATTTCTAACACTACTAAATCTGCGTATTATTTTTGTATTGTTATCACTTATTCTGCTCATAAACCTGGCAAGACTACACCAGTACTCCTTACCACGCTGCTGCGAGGTAACCAGACTTCACGTTTAACTGTTGTCTCTGACCTAAAGCACCTTAAAAAGCTAATTCCGACAAGAATTAGCTTTACTAGAATAATTCCAAAAACACCTCCCAAGGTGTCTAGAAAGCTGCCTTCCATCTCACCTTCGACCTTTAGAGGGCAGTGCTCCCTTTGGATACCCGCAGATATTCCAAAAGGGCACGATGCCTCCTCTGTTGCCTCAGAGAGGTAACACTTGGAAGCAACAAAAATATCAAAGCACAAGGCAATTTCTTGCTTTGCTGCTACGGGGAAGGGAACCCATCCATCATGTACCACAGGGTGGGTGAACCCTTTACAGTTTGAAGGGCAGCAGGGACTAGAGGTCTTTGCCAGCCTGGCTTTGACATTGACACTCCAGGGGCGGCCAGAGGGGGATGCCTACAACGAAAAGGGCAGAGGAGAGTAGTCATAAAAATGAAATGTATTGTACTCCTTTTACAGTTCAGTCTCTTTTTTAGCCAGACATTAGAACGCTATCAAGGCCTG
Organism: Pitta sordida; assembly: GCA_013390025.1. Lineage (NCBI taxonomy): Eukaryota > Metazoa > Chordata > Aves > Passeriformes > Pittidae > Pitta > Pitta sordida. The sequence goes on from WEKX01004462.1 coordinate 190,264, forward strand.
CACAGCTTCTATCCAAGGCATCAAGGTACCTTGAAGAATCAATACTGTGTACGGAGTTACAGCTGTTTTTCCACAATGTTAAGGAAACTTCCCAGAGTGACCACTCCTGTGACTCTCTTGCAGTCACACTCCCACCATCACAGACTTTCCTTGCTGGGACCAAAGCCACTTCACGGTGGTGGCTTCAGTGACCCAACAGGTCCACACTTGACTCTTGCACCTCCCTCTCACACATTCAGACCAGGTTTTCTCACCAGCTCAAGCCCAGGTTTCCCTCAGCAGAGTCTCAGGTGTCTCATTCCATAAAGCCACTAATTCACGGTGCAGTAACACACAAGCAGCTCAGGCTGGTGCCTTTGAGGAGGGACTTGGAACAAATGCTGGGGTTTTATCCCCTCACAGTCCAAGCACCAAAGTCTCACTGTTCCTCCTGAGCCATCAGCTCCTGCTGTGTCCCTGAGTGTCCCTCACCTGGCTGTGCCACAGGCACCTGTGCCTATTGTTACACGAAGAGCCAGAAGTTCATGGCCTCTTTGGGATCTTGCTACCCAGAGCTCCACCTGCAGCTGCACCTTGAGCTACCTGCACGGAATGCATTCCTCAAGAACAAGAATCTACTGATTTCCCAAAGCCTCCCTCAGATTCCTTGCTTCAGAAGGGAACAATATGGGGTAAAAAGTGGGAAAAAGCCCAAGATTCATCTAGAGGAAGACCTGTGTTTTCTATTTATGTATAGTTTCTTTTCCAATACTAAGAGTAATTTACTATTTAAAAAGGAAGAAAACCAAACAGAAACAAGTGTGGAAAAGCTGAGCAGAAAACCTTACTGAGCCATTTAGAAACTCTGAGGTCCTGAGAAGCAAATAAGCTCTGAAAAATACTAGACATACAACCTAAAAGTGTGATGTCTCCTCCTACTGACTGGTTAATAACTCCACTTAAATGTTCTGCATGCCTCTTGATGCATATTTTCTTGCTTAAAAGAGATCACATAGTCAGCAATCTTACTTCTGCCAGAGAATTTCCAATAGCAGAGCTCCTCCCTCCAAAACAGGCCTGTTTGGAGAAAATTTCAATCTATCCCTCAATGTAGCATCCTTTGTCAGGAAAAATCATTGAATGGAGACTTCACTAGTTGTGGCTCCTAGAATAATGTTGAGACTGCCCCTGGTGTGCTGTGTCCAGCCCAGGGCTCCCCAGGACAAGTGAGACTGAGACACGCTGGAGTGAGTCCAGGGAAGGGCCAGAAAGACGATTAAAGGACTGGAGCATCTACCTTATGATGAGAGACTGAGAGAGTTGGGACTGTCCAGCCTGGAGCAGAGAAGGCTCAAGGAAAAATGGGTAAAAGTACTTGATGGGAGGAGTGAAGAGGGAGTCAGGCTCTTCTCAGCAGTGCCCAGGGACAAGATGACAGGCAATGGGCACAAATTAGAATACAGCACTGGATCTTGATAAGGCAGGAACAACATCATCTGACCCCAACTTCATCTCCATCCCATGCCCAGGTGCCTGGGAATGGCCAGGCTGTGGCTGATGTTGGTCATCATTCACATCCCACCCTGACTCACCTCGTTGGGGGCTATGGAACAGGAATGCTTGAGGTGTGAGGGAACTGTCCTGAACTCTAACACCATCCTTCTTGAGGTTACTACCTAACCACAGTATTCCTCCTTTTTGGCATGTTTGAGCAAGGCTTTATGCCCTGTTCATGTTATTCTTAAAAGTGGTTTAGGTGTACCTTTAGATATAACAGATAAATGTCACAAAGTTTATGCTTTGTCCTTATGCTTTTTCCTGACACCTAGAACACACAAAATCCTAGTTTTGAAATTGATTTCTCTGAAAGATCTTTGGAATCCAGTTGACATATTTGGATTTGACAGCAACTACATGGCCTATATTGCAGAGCTTTACTTATAAATGACATTGCTGGACACTGCAGTAACTTTAAATAAGATTTCAAATAAATCTATAGCCTTTCTTTTACTAGTAGCTGATGAGCACACAAGTCTGTTCTTTTTTCTGTCACTAACACAAACTATATGAAATACCTTAGAGGCACAACAAGAGGTCACAACCTTTGTTGCTTTGACAGAACTGATGGCTTCCCAGAGACATCATGGTTCTGTGTGTGGTGGTCGAGGTTGAGCAGGGTCCACAAGGTCTATATTGTGGGTGTCAATATCTGAGACAGCCATTTAAACCCACTTCATATCTAGTGGAGAGAAACAGGCCCATGTGGAGAGTCTGTTTCAGCAGAGGAGGAATCACATCAGCAAGTGGCCAAATACTTAATGCAATAAAAGTAACTGTTCCTCTCTGCTGACTCTAAAACCATCAGATGTTGGTTAGCTTAGGTAGAGATGTCAACATGTTTGAGTTCTTAAATCTTGGGATGGAACTCAACAGAAAGTATATCTGGTACAATACTTGGGATTTATATTTAGCAGGCATGACAAAGTTTGCTGAGGACCATGTATAAAGCTACAAGATATGGTCTTCTCTTTTTTTCACATTTTATATGCATATTTTTTTCAGTACTGACTATGATATCACAGAATCACAGAATCACAGAATATTATGAGCTGGAAGGGACCCACAAGGATCATCTAGTCCAACTCACCATCTAACACCCGTAGGGAGACCGAGAGCACATCGCAGGGCATAACACCAGCCTAGATCCCTCACAGTCTAGCAGGCCACTCCGAGCCGGAAGGGGCCCAACGTCATCCAGCCCTACACCTCCCTGCTAGACCATGTCACTAAGCTCCTCATCCAGTCTTCTCTTAAACACCTCCAGGGACGGTGACTCCACCACCTCCCCGGGCAGCCCATTCCAATATGCGATTACTCTCTCTGTGAAGAACCGCTTCCTAATGTTAAGATTGAACCTCCCCTGGCGTAGCTTGAGACCGTGCCCTCTCGTTCTGGTGTCGTCAGCCTGGAAGAAGAGGTCCACACCCATCTGGCTGCAACCTCCCCGCAGGTAGTTGTAAACAGCAATGAGGTCCCCTCTGAGCCTCCTCTTTTCCANGAAGCTTACTGTGTGAAACCGTGTCAAAGGCTTTGCTAAGGTCCAAGTACACAACATCCACAGCCTTTTTGTCATCAACCAGTCGAATCACTGGATCATAAAAGGAGATCAAGTTAGTTAGGCAGGACCTGCCTTTCCGAAATCCATGCTGACTAGATCTAATGTCATGGTTGTTCTGCAGTTGCTGTGTAATGGTACACAAGACCATCTATCATCACCTCTAGAAGGTTATTTAAATAAGGGATTATTTAAAGATAATCCCTTTTTTAAAAACATCTGATACAGCCCGGTAAATTAAATTTTATCAGTAAGAATGGCAAGATTTAAGAAATGAGACCAAGAAAACTGTGAAAAACTTTCACAGTGTGCTAGTCATTAGCTACTTCTAGTCATAATCCATGAACTGCACTTATACTTTTCAAGGTTGGGCCTACAGGATAACTCAGAGTTGAAGGCACTTTAGAAGTCTTGTCCAAATTCCTGCTCAAAGCAGAATGTTGGCACTGAAATGCAATGCTTTTTCCAAATTGCCTAGTAAGTTACTAAGTTACTGGAGGTGGCATCACAACCTTGATCCTAAATGCATTTGTCCCATGATTGCTTTCACATTTGGACTGATGTCTTTACTTTTTATGCATCCTTTGAATGTCCTTCCTTTGGTTAATAGCCATCTGTATGATCTCTCAATGATTTAAACCAACAGTAATCAAAGGAACGTTATTTTGCTGACAAAACTTGTGGCCAAAGAGCTACTCTGAAGTCATAAAGAGTTCTATTATGTTCAACTTGATAAGTAGCCCCTTGACATTACCAAATGTTCAGCACAGAAATTCACATAGAAGATCAACATTTATTTGGAACGAAAATCTGTTTAAGTAAATACAGTTAGATCATTTGCTTTCTATGAGAAGCATTAATTTTAGCATCTATGAGAATATGAGCATCTTTTTTAAAAAAATTAATTAACTGTGTGGTTGTTATTTGTCCTAATAGACTTGGTTCAAAACAAGTGAAAGTGAGGCAGTGTGTTTCAACTCACAGTGCATGTTAACTTGTACTCATTGACAGACATTGAAAACAATCCATTTATTCATTAGAGAGTGCCAAAAATAACTCAGCAGTTTCTCTTTTGCTTCTATTCATAGATTTCCTCATTTCATGTTAATTGCTTCTTTCAGCACTTGTCATCTTGCAAAAGAAGTTCAGAACACCTCGAATTATTTGTTTACTGCATTCTCAAAATGAAAATGAAAACATAATGCCAATAGCACTGTGTAGCAAGTCCTGTGTAATGAGATTGGGGAAATTGAATCCTCTGTAATGTACCCTGCCATTTTGATTAATATCATGAATGTTAAAATAATTCCAAGCACATAGATGCACATTCAAATGTGTGAAGACAATGGTTATTTTAAGCATTTCTTGTTTAAATGTGGAGTTGGAAGTCCTAATTATTATTCTAAATTATCATGATAATCATTGAATTTGGTTTGCCTACTGTATCTCTTGATTACGCCTCAAAGGTGTACCCATTTCTATATTTTTAGGATCCCATTTCAATATTAAATGACTGACATTTCAATAAAAGGCTGGAATTAAGCCACAGCAAAATTTGAAACAGAAATGGTAATGCTGACTTCCACAATAAATCCTCTCTCCGGGGTCTTTTTGGGGAGTGCTGTAGCAGTTTCCTAAATTGCTTATTGAAGAGGTATTACAGTAATACAACAAATGAAATCCCATAGACAGCATTCTATTTCACACAAATACTCAAAAAATGATATGAACATTTCCAGTGTCATCGTTTATGGTGATCTTGTCCTGAATAAACTCATAAACACTTTATTCTGTCATTCAGTTTATGTGTTACTGTCTCACACTCGGATTGACGGTTGACAGCAACGATGTATAAATTATGCATGCCAATTTACTGAACACCATTAAACCAAAAGAGTGTGGGTAATTTCAATAATTATACATATAAATAGTATTATTAGCTCTGTCAAACTCAGTACCTGGATAGCATGTCAGTATATAATATCTGCTAGGGATTCAAAAGGTTCAGGATTTTGCATGAGGTTGCTGGCTGGACAGGTTCCAGCCACCATTTCTACACGGCTTGTGTATATAATCTGCGACCAGCCGTCAAACTTAAGATGCAGAAATTCTTTGATGTTGGCTCATCTGCATAAATCTGTGGAATATTATTGGAATGAAGAACTGAAAATTAATTACTTTTCAGAAATACTGCAGCAGAAACGTTTCTATTAGTTATCAAAGAACCAAAGAACCAATTTCTCTGTTTTGCCACAACTTTCTTTGGGGTACCTCTTACATCACAAAGCTCCTCTGAAGTGACAGTGCCTGGAAACGGATGCTTTCCTCTTGGGAAGGAAACATCAGCGCTGTTTGAAGGCCTCACTATGGGACATGTTGTGCTAACATATAATAAGCAACAGCCATGGAAAACTATTTTAAATAGACATGGCACACAAAGGATTGGACAAACATCTGCCAGTTTCATTTTCATCAATTATTTCAGTGTCTGGTATACTTTGAATGCACTGCACAGGAAAAGCATAGTGAGCCTGTACAGAAGCAATAATCCAACATTTGCCAGGAATTTCCAAATGAAAGTCTGACAGAAACTGCTACTAAACAATTGGACATCTACATCAAAAGGCAGTAGTTCTGCAACAAAACTGGTGGAAGCAGCAGTTATGCCCAATTTTTGTTTTAATTTCAAAATTTAACTCAGGCACAGATTAAGTGATTATTTTTTCAGTCTGAGCGTATCACCCTGACCATTGGAAATAATGGTACAAACCAGACTTAATGTAAGCAACATTATGGTTATTAATCTCAGAGTTAAAAAGTATAGATCCTCTGCAGTCATGATGTTTGAGCAGTGTTCTACACATCCTAATTGCGTATTTACATAAAATGCATTCTGATTTGACCTTATAATAACCTTTAGAATTCCATTAAAATATATATTTTTTTATATTATTCTCTACAGAAACAACATGCTTTGGGCTTTTTTCTTCTTTTCCATTGCTACCAATGGCTCAGCTTCACCTTCATTCATTTTAAGACAATTTGAAGGTAACAAGAATAATTCAAATTAAAGAGTATAAATTATTAAGCATGTTAAAAGACAAAAATGTATAGCATGGAAAGCACCATAAAACACAGCCTGTAGATGCAAGGTAAATATAAAGTTCATGTATGCTGTGTTACAGAACAGCAACCGAGTGGGAGGAAACTATTTTTCTAGTAGGAAAGTATCAGGGAAGTACAGGAAGCTTTCTTTTTGGCCTCTTCAGTTAATAAAGCACCCTTTTAGAAAAGCAGAGAGAATTGCTTACGTTGTGTGACCCTGAGGGAGAAGCATGGTACTTGAGGAATCAAGTTCACTTCCTTTTCCTTCTTGACAGCAGCTCTGAAGTGTCTTAGCATAGTTGCCAAAATGGTTTAGTTATCCCATGCAGTGGGAAACTCTGGAAAGCACAGAGCATCCCCAATGACCTGTTTGTAATCCCTTTCTACTGCTGCTTAAGCAGAGACTAAAATATCTCACCCACAGTTTTCTCTTCCTTGAATTTTCTCATTATGTTACTAATTCCTTGGCTAAGTTACACTGTCAGAGAGGGTATGTTAATGAATTAGAACAAATCAAATGTTACCACATGTTGTCATCTGATAGCAATCAGTCATAATTAGTGCTCCAACTGCCTTTAGCACTTGCACCATGCACACACCACACAGCTGAGCTTAATCAGCTAAGCCCTACAGCCACCAGAGCTGCACCGAGTTACAGCAGCACCACATACATACATAGCTTTTGGGATTCTAGCCTGTGTGACATGTGGCATCTTCTGACCAAGGCAGCTTACACCGCAGAGCCACCAGCAAGGTCTCCTTTAGCAGGACAGAAGTGGTTTAAAGTGAAATTCCTGCACTCCGAGTATCCCTTTGCAATGTGCCAAAGCACATCTGTGCCGTTCTCACGAAGCTGTACCCTCCGTGTCCTGCCCACAGACACCTCCAGACACTGTATTAACCAACAAAAAACTTTAAAAGTAGTTATATAATCAAGAAACACATCTGTCTCTAGATTTATTGTACAAAGATCATAATTTAGAACTGTCAAACTTGAAAATAGACCTGCTGGAAACACCACCTAAAAGAGCTCTTGATTCTGGATAGGCTAGTTGTGGTCTTAAACCACAAACTACTGCACAGCATGCAAGGAAGTGAAGAATCCTACCCACACTTTATTTCAATCAGGCAACAGAATCAAGCTACTATTCAGACTGTAGCTTGTCCAACCACTATAGAAAGCTAGGGAAGAGTGACTGTTACCATTTCCACACAGTTTTCCAGCTGTATAAAATATTGACTGAAGTCCTCCTGTGGTCCCTGGTAGTACAACCAGGTCACAGCAGCTGTCTTACCTCTCACAACAGGAATATATTTTCAGACAGTTTTCATATCCTTCCTTAAGACTTTTCCTCTGGATACGAATAATAGTCATCCTACTGCCATCCATATGCCAAATTTATTTTGCAGGAACTTCACCACCAGAAACAGTCAGAAATAAAAGCTGAGCAGAGAGAGTTGACAGACTCTACCTCCAGTATATGATTACTAGCGCGGTTTTGAGTTGCTGGCCATACTGGCCCTTCACAGCAGGAAGATTTCTAAATGCTATTTTCTGTTGAGAACAGAGTAAAATAATTTCACATGTAAGTGTCTGCCTGCAAACTCTCCTGCTCATCAGCATAACCACTTCTACATTAAATCAGAGCCAGCTAAGTCTGCAGTCCATAAAATGAGGAAGATTCATCACAGAGTTGCAAAATATTTACTGTTATACATCAACTTGGGGTGTGAATGGGAGATCAAGCAGAGAGGGAAGTTTAGTACTTTTTTGCAAACCAGTTCTTCGCTGGTTTGCAATTCTTAATTATTACTTGACATTTTTGTAATTGTCATGCTTTACCAAAGCACTTTTTGAGACTGAAACCTTAGAAGAAAACATTTAAGCATGCTTGCACAGATTATTCAGGGTGCCAATTTTTCACGTTATTCTAGGAATAGTCCCACAAAAATAACCCACCCAAATTTCTGTGATCATTTGGAGCCCCTTAAGATGGAAAAAACGCTCAACTGTATCTTTGAAATGCGCTGCCTTCAGTTACTCCCATTGTTGCTCATACTTCTTGCATGAACCCCATTGACTACTGATGTCTACTGCACTATTTCAGCTCTTTGAGATAAAAGCTCTAAGAGATACAACCTTAAAACAGCAGTTTGGGAGGGCAGGGAGTAATGCTGCCTCTGAATTCCTAGTTTCTCAGGGAGATGGAGTCCTACTCCAGTTTGTGATTCAGTGGTTCTCTACAGCATTTAGCATTTTGAGAAGTTGGGATGTGCACCCCAGTAACTTGTGGGCCCCAAGCAATGCTTTTGGGATTCAAAGGAGGGCAGCAGAAAACCACAGATCATGTTCTCAGGCTGGTGCTGTAGTAGGGGATGGAGGTCCCTTCCACAGAGATCTCAGCCAGAGACTGCAATCTATGTATATCATGTGTCTGTCAAGAGCTTCATACATCGACAGAGCATTTTGACTAAATATTTATGTATACATTAATATATGAATCTATGTGTATATACACACACATATGTATACAAAGAAGGCAAACAGCTTTGGCTAAGTAAATTAAATTTCTTTAGATAACTCGAAATCAGTACGTGCAGTTGAAGCAGGTAAACTACCCAGCAGACAAAATTAACAGTTACATTAATTATTTTTAAATTCCTGATTACCTCATAATTCTCGCATGTAAGCAGAATTTGTCATGGAAAGAACACAAACATCGCTATCAGTCCCAGGTTTCAGTTGTGGAGGTATGTGGCAAATTTGGAAAATAGGGGAAACTGCAAAAAGTCAATGGCCTAGTAAATAGGGAAAAATTGATAGGGAAAGAAGCATCTGCACACTATTAAGAGAGTAAAAATCAACTTTAAACCTATAAAGTATTGCTTGGTATTGTGATATTAACATACATTCTGAAATATTGATGAAGGTCATTTCAGATAGGCAATAAACACACTTAATCTTCCTAAGAAGTGAAGAGACACAATCAGATTCTAATCCAAAAGAGCCAGTCATCAGTTCCCCTGGGTAAGCAATGGATAGAGATTAGATCCCTTTATTAAAAAACATGCATACTTCACTTGGCTAGAAGCTTGTCTAGTAGCTCTCCAGAATATGAAGTTTTAAATAAAACTTAATATTCAAGTTCCACTTCATTTGTGAAAGCAAATTGGAATTTACATTATTGATGAGAATCACTTCCTCATTTATGTCCTAAATTAAAATCCAGTAGAGTAAAACTGATATTTTCCTTCCTGTGGCAATTTTTCACTATTTCTCAATAATTTGAAAAGTTTCTCAGAGTAAGCACTGTCTTTGGCTCTGAATAAGAGACACTCTGGCTTTGAGGGCTGCTAAAAGAACTTGAGTTCTTTTAGTAAAGGAAACACTCTAAACCAAGAGATTTATTTAGGACGCATTCAAAATATGTCTTATCTAAAGCCATAGAAGTGATCAAAACTGAAGCAGTGAACGCATGGGAAAACTTCTCACAAACCAATTCCTCAAAAAGCCACAAACAAGCAGCACAAAGAGTGTGTCATAAATGGCCTGTCAATGATCAAACGAGCTGACCTGGTTTAAAAGCTCTGAGCAAAGACCTGAATTGTGCCTAACTCATTAAACAGAATGTTATCCAATGCTCACATATAGTCATTGCTGCAGGACATCAGCTCCAACCTTCTGATCTTTTACTCTTTGATAACACACAGCCACTCCATCACTTCTCTTATTTGCCTCCTGGACCTATCCAATTTCCACCCCGCGTGAAATCCTGAGCAAGTGGAAGACTAACCCCAGGTTAGCACAGAGCGCAGCTAATTGATAATTTTCTGGGGCAGGCAGCCTTTCTGACAGCCATGCACTCTTTCCACATGAAGTTGCCTCACAACTTGTGTTTGTCTCCTCCATTACATTTGTTTCCTGTTATCAGTGTTACACTCCCCAGGGGTTTATCATCCCATTAGCTCCTTGCACAACCTGGCTATGCCTCAGAATCATCACACAGAATCACACAGAATATTCTGAGTTGGAAGGGACCCACAAGGATCATCGAGTCCAACTCTTAAACTACGCCATTGCTTCCCTGGAGGGAATGGAACCCAGGTTTCTCACATGACAGCCGGGGACACTCACCTCTGTACTTTTATGAAATACAACTTTCAAACACATTACCATCTGCCTGAGTTCATATTCCATTCATTTAGAAGACATTTCTAAAAGTGTTCAACTCCTTGTAGCCCTAAACTTAGCCTTCCTTTGTTCTTGGATAATCTATATTTTTATTTTCTTGAACATCTGGAAGTACCTAGTACTGCATGAACATACCATAATCAGGTGAGTGAATCATCACAACAGCCATCCTGATGGCAAGGTGCTCTTGTTTCTGTTCCACACTTTACTTACCATGTTGACACAACAGGCTATAACCAGACTGACAGAAATTCTGACTACACGTTTGTCTTTACTTTGTCCCCTGACCATAACACCTACAGGCTCTAATGTTCGTCTCTACAATGACAATTATGATCCTGTTTCGGCCTTTTTCTTTCTAGATATTAAAAAAACCTACCCCACCACTCCCCAATTAAATCTGATTGCACAACTGGTTTGAAATAAAAGAAGTGACTGCAGTGGAAGAAGTAGCTAACAGAGTTGATGGTATATGAAAAGACAAAAGCTGCCTAACTACACACCATAAGTAATTTCATGTGGAATTACCTCATGGAATAAGATTTGATGCCCATCTGTGTAGAAAGCTGAATGTGACTTTACATGGACTCATTTTTCATGCACCAAGGAAGGAGTGCTGGTGGGAAAAACAAGAGGCCAATTTAATAGCCTTAAACAAAGTGGGTGAGCTGACGACACCAGAACGAGAGGGCACGGCCTCAAGCTACGCCAGGGGAGGTTCAATCTTAACATTAGGAAGCGGTTTTTCACAGAGAGAGTAATTGTATATTGGAATGGGCTGCCCAGGGAGGTGGTGGAGTCACCATCCCTGGAGGTGTTTAAGAGAAGACTGGACGAGGAGCTTAGTGACATGGTCTAGCCGGGAGGTGTAGGGCTGGATGACGTTGGGCCCCCTCCGGCTCGGAGTGGCCTGCTAGACTGTGAGGGATCTAGGTTGGTGTTATGCTCTGCGATGTGCTCTCGGTCTCTTTACGGGTGTTAGATGGTGAGTTGGACTAGATGATCCTTGTGGGTCCCTTCCAACTCATAATATTCTGTGATTCTGTGTGATTCTGAGCCCTGTGCTTCTGCAGGTAAGCCAGGGGTTAAAGCTGTCTCCAATAGCCAGAGGCTCCACAGCTGCTCAGAGTATCTAATTGTCAGCATCTTCTCGCACATCCAGATTTATCGAGGAGAACAGGAAGAATGCACCTTTTTTCCTCCGGGAAAAAAAAAAAAAAACTAGGCACATCTTCCTGTGTGTATATATGTGTATATATATATACACACACAGACAGACAGACACAAGCAGGAGGTAGCCTTGCGTGTAAAGCAGAGAGACAGTTTTACCCTCTTAATGGATCTGTGCCTGACTGGTGGGTTTGCATTGGTTTCTTTCATTTTTACAACGAGGATAATATTTGGCACCCAGCATATCTCAAAAGACTGTTATGTCGACAGTTACTCACCCTATGCATAGAAATGTGAAAGAGTAAAATGTGGAAGACTAGCTACACTTGTTAATAAATGGTCTGGATTAGATTTAACTTTTAAAAAATTTATTTATTTTACTGAAAATGGTTCCCAAAAGCATTTTTAAGCAGCTCTGACTGAGATATTTGCATACTCAATTTACTTTCTACAAGTACAATATGTTTTCTTGTACACACTCATGAGAAAACAGCTAAATAAAAATTTATTAGAAGCAATATAACAACAAAAATGACCTTAGCTATCTTCTGGTCTTGGCAAAAGCAACAAAAGAAATTCCCTCTGCAGCTGAAAAGTAAATTTACAAAAGTGGCAGGGCCATGGAAAGGTCCTACTAAAGATTCTTCAGGTGCCCTCTGCAGATTAAGACATGGGAGCTGTTTTTTACTGGGTCTTCCATTCCCCTTTCCATGGAACTCATGAAAAGGAGGTAGGAAAATATACTCTTTTAAAAAAACCCTATTTCAAAGTAGTTCCATTTTCTCCCTGATTTTAATTTTAAGTCAGTATCAAATAGTGTTTGCACTTCAGGATCAGCAGAGGAGGGGAAAGAGAAAGCTCACAGAAGGACAGAGTGAGAAAACATCCTCAGAAACTGGCAAGACTGATATAAACACTTGTTAGAATTTTGCAGTTGGGACCAGAATTGACTTTTAAACTGCCTCTGAACTCCTGTAGCACAGTTCACTTGATTTAGAAAAGCAATTGAATCCCAGATGACACAAACCCTGCTATAAATGTTTATATCTTGAAAAAGGGAAAACTTTTTCCTGCAGGGCTTGAATCAGCGCTGCTAATTCTGTTCCTCTTGTACCTCCCAGAGTTTCCTCCCAGCTGCCATAGCAAGTAATATGTAGCAGCTTTCTCTTCTCAGAAAAAGCGCTCCCAAGGGAAACTGCAGTTAAGATTTACTCTTAAGATTTACTTCAGATTTAAGACATACTCTTAAGAGGAAACTTAAGAGCCTTCCACCTTTAGGAAAATAAAATTGCTGCTCTTTCTTTTAGGAACATCAAGGCTTTCATCTTAGCTGGAAAAGGAAGGGAAAGCTTGGGAAGAGTACTCAATATGCAAAAAATTATAGATGGAAAATACTTATTAGATCATTTAGCTCACTTGTTTTCCAGTGCAGGATGCTCTCTGTGGTAATGGAACAGCAATTCCATTGAAGTTACACACTTAGTCTCACTAGCCAGAGCTTATCATTCCAGGGAGTACAGTATGGGCAGGAAAAATTGTTCCCTCAGTCATCTTTATCAACTGCTATCCAGAGCAGACACAGATAAGGGTTGAGGCACTGTGGCATTACACAATGGTGTTAGAAAAACATGGAAGATGTTTTTGCTTTTTGAACTGGGCTTTTGACATGACACAAAAAACCTCCAAGGTTCCTGTCAAATGCAGGGGCAAGACATCTGGGTTAACACCCAGGCTGCTGTAGCCAGAGGGTCACGTTGAATATTCCGCAGATTAACTGAAATTGTAAAACGAGAAGGAAGCTTTGAACAAAAAGAAGATTAAGGAAATAATTTTTGCTGTTCAGTTTCAGGGTCTCTTTCATTGTCCGTGGGAGGAGCTACTCATAAACCTCTTGATTGCTTCATTAAAATTCTCCCTTATAATTCTTTCTTGCCATGAAAACAGCATAACCACTGATACAACTGCCTATCATCATAACTAATATTATGCCACTGTTCCCATTTGTTTCCCCTTTAATTGCTTACTTTATTTATTATCTTACATTTTATTTCAACCCTACTAAAGGATACAGGCCACCTTTTGATTCTGTGTTTGTGCAGACCCCTATAAAGTAATGTTCTGATTGGTGACTACAGTGTCCAAAATCTACAGTAGTACAATATTACCCTCCAATAACACATAATTCTTCTCTTCTCTTACCACTTCCAGTTTTCCCCACCAACAAGCTCAGGCACATTTTAAAACCACAAGCACTATGGAATTTGAGTGTATTTAAAAATCTTTTCAACTGAAGAGACTTTCAGTTGTATACATTAAGTACACAGTAGCTTTTCTAGGATTAAATCTTCATCCTCATAAGGACTTGATGTCACATTCCCATCAAGATGTTGCTATTGAGCCTCCAAAATTGAGCTGGCTACCTAAGCCTACTCCATTGAAAGCATTTTTTTCACAAATGAGTAATTTCTCCTTATGCTTAGCTAAGTTTTAAAACAAATTTACACCCTTAAGTACTAGTGTTATCACAGAGCAAAAACCAACCAGCCAAACAAAAGAGTTTTGCTTTTGTCTCTAACTTTTAAAAAGTATTAATTGCTTTTCTTGCTTCTGGTTATTTATAAAACCTATTGTTAGGAGGTTTAAATTAATCCATGTATTTTTTTTCCACTTAGATGCAAGAGACTTAATTAATTTTGCAGATCAGATACAACAACTGAGTTCATAAGTAGAGAAGCCTGGGCGACATCTATCTAAACAAGAAAACCACAAAGGACACAACTCATCACACAACACACAAAAACACAACTCATCACTTTGATGTTAATGATAAAACCTCCTCTCCTTCTAATCTTCAGTAAAAACCTGAAAAACATAAAAACTGCTTCAGAGTTTTATTGGACTCACGGCAGAGCATCACGTGGCTCTATAGTAAAACTGATTCATCTTGACCTCTCCTTTCACAGCTACACTTGAAAATACATTCTAATAAAACGCCAGCACATACCCATATTTGTGCTGCATCCTTTCTGAAGCAATATGCAGAGATACTGAAATGAGATTAAAACTGATATTTCAATTACATTTCAAGATCATACGTGATCATATTCTTGAATCTTTTGGCTTTTATCTTGCATTAACAGATTTATAGCACTGATAAATTATTCCTTCAATCAAATACCGTTTTCTTGCGTTAAATTTGAAACATGATCAGTGTAATTTTTGTATAGCTTTGTAAGAGAAGACCAAGTATCATGCAGTGTTAGTATTGGTGCAAAATCACTAATAAACATGTATCTTCATACCTTTCCTATACAACTCTGAACATTCTGTGTGTCCCCTGGTATCAGAGATTTTATTTGGTTTTCATTTGGGTTCATTCTCAAGGTGCAATGGCTGGCAGCAATTCTGTTGCCTGGCATACTCAGCATCTTTATCTTGGCCTCAGGGGTCCAGATCCTTCACACACTATGCCCTGTTTCTCTGCTCCAGTTAAAGAACAAGACCATAAATAGCAAATCATTCATACAGAACTAAATAAACTGTGAGCACAGACATTCACCATCACTCCCAGTGAAAACCAAACACACTCAGTGTGACCTCTTGCATCTTTCTCACCCTTTTTCAGCTCTTTGGCTGCCACATCCACTGCCTGCAGGCATTGAGCAAACAGATTTTCAACAGACCTACAGGCTTCATCCCTTCTCCTGTAGCAGTGCTAAAGGAATACTGTAGGCTCTCCCTTGCTCGTGAAAGAGTGGCACGAAGAGCATCAGTACGGAAGAGGGGGAAGGAGGAGCGACGAGCATCAAATTATTTACTCCACTGAACAGAAAGTACATGAAAAACAGAGAAACAAAAGTTGAACACGATACCCAACTGTCAAAATGTCAAAGGAGTAACTAGGGCTTCGATGGCTTTATGTCAGTTTATGTAGGCAACTTGGCAACTTAGAAATACCCAGAAAGCATAAAGGGAATGGGAGTGCTATAAATGCCACAAATTGGCACATATTCTCAAGATGTACTCACAGTAACTTGTACACAGACAGAAGCTCTCTAAGATAATTGCAGGCACCATATTGCCTGCTTGTTTCTTGCTCTGTATTATAGATAAAGAAAGAATTTCAGAATAGTCTAAGTGCTTATATGAAATACCACAAATATCTTCTTTGTTCACTCCTGAACTCACAGCCAAAGGAAACTGAGCTTTTATCCACTGAATCATGTTTTCCGTCATGATTTATTCAGAGTTAATCCATCTTTTCAAAATATATCTGCATACATTAGGAAAAATAGCACATAAACTAATTCCCTATCATCAGGACCATAGCTAGGTTGCTGTCATCCAATAATCCCCATTTACAGGCTTTTCATGGATTCAGGAAATCATGTAAATGATACATTTTAAGCATACAACAGGCTCCGTTTTAGTTCTCTCCATGCATCATTAACTTGCAGTCATACCAGTGACCTCGGAATGACCAAGTGAGAAAATCATAGAAGAAACAAAATATGGCGGGATAAGAGGAAAAAAAAGTTTACAATCCTTAGTAAAAATAAGTCCTTGAAAGCATGTGTGCCCTCTTGTCTTTGGAAGTACAAGGCTAAAGGTCTACTTGAAAAAAAGAATCCCTAACCAAAAATTTTTAAACATAGCAGGAAAAGACAAACACTGACAATTCTCAGTGTTTTTCTCCTAGTAACATGAATGTATGCACTTTATTTTGCACAGAAAACACTTATTTTGGAAGTACTTGTAGAACCAGATCTTTTCCAAACATTTCTGATACCTAATTATTGCAACCCAGAATTGCTTTAGTTTGAAAAAATACAAGATGAAGACCACAAAATAGGTAAGTATTCTGCAGAATAATATGGATAGGTTTTCCACCATAACAGCAAATGTTCTGTCTTGAAAACAAAGCAAAAGAACTAAACAACATTCCTTCTGCCAAAGTCATGCATAACAGAGACGGTTTCCTTGAAAAAAAAAGATGAAAGATTTTCACCATGTTTAATG
Organism: Pitta sordida; assembly: GCA_013390025.1. Taxonomy (NCBI): domain Eukaryota; kingdom Metazoa; phylum Chordata; class Aves; order Passeriformes; family Pittidae; genus Pitta; species Pitta sordida. The sequence goes on from WEKX01004462.1 coordinate 206,844, forward strand.
AAATAGGTTCTTCCTCATCTCCTGATCAGCAAATGCCATCAGCTGTTTCCTGAAGACTTTAATATCATCTACTCAAAGGGCAAAAAAGAATAGACTTGCTTTTCAGCTCCTTAAACTGAAAAATGACTGGTCCTCCCCAGCACTACTTTAATATCCCCCTCCATGGCTGACTGGTCTCATGTGAAGCTGAACCTGTGAGACCTGTTCAATTGTTTATCCCTCTCTGCAATGAAACATTAAAGGATGACAGGTCTGGGGGAGCAGAATTCTGTTGGCACACATGAAGAATGACATGGGGTAGGATGCTGTATTTCTTCCAGTTCAATACATTTTATAAATTCCACCTTCTAACTATTGCTTTATAGTTTGATGTCTCCTTTAGAGACACCAACTGCTCATTACGTAGTCAAGCTTTACAAGCTTATAGGGCCACAAGATATGCAGTAAACCCACATTACTTTGCAATTCTAATCTCGCGGGTTCACTTCTTCACAGAGCTTTTTCTCCCTATGGCCCTATGTTTTACGGTGCTTTTGCGACTGTGCATGCGCTGACAATCATGAATATGCAAAGAGAGACAGTGATGAATATGTAAATTAGCCCCACCCACCATGCTGCGCCCTTCATCCCCCGCACAATCCAGTGGTGTGTTAGCTCCGTCCTGCTCGCCGCAGGGCAAAGGGACAGGAGGGTCCCAGCATGTCTACCCCGAGAGTCTTGGACACCATGCCCAAGGGACCCCAGAGGAGATGTGGGGGAACCCACATGCCTCTAGGACCCCACTAGTGCATGCTTAAATACAGTTCATGCCATGGTCGACCCCCTTGGATCCCCCACTGTCTGGGTCGCACCGCTCTGGCAGAAGAGGGAGCGGGTGACCAGCTGTGCCTGGCCAGGTCTTGCAACAGCCCATCACCATAGGAACAGCACTGGTGTAGTCAGTGGCCAAGTAGGTCCTGCGCATCCCACCCCAGGCAGGATCCAGCGGCACTGTGCCTTGGGTGTTGGAAAGCACAGCACCAGTCTTCTGCAGGAAATCTGGCTTTTGTTGTGGCTCTGTGGCTTTCCCTCTCCCTCCTGTCATGAGCAACAGCCTGGCCTCCCCCTGATTCCCTGGGGTGGACTTGGCCACTCCACAGCTTTCAACCGTGGCAGCAAAATGGGCTTAAACCCGGCAAACAGTGCGAACCTGGCCCCTGAACAGTGGCAGGCACTGCCTCCAGCCCTGGCGGACACAGCGGGGTGGGCAAGCAGGTCCCTCTCAGGGTGAGACGCAGGCTGGGACAGTGGGGCGGACAGGTCCTGGTGCCGGTGCGCACGGCCAGGTGTCAAAGGGAAGTGGGATTTTTTCCCAGTGGGGCATCCCCACAGGCACCGGGAGCCTCCCATCCCTTTGCATTGTGGTGAGTGGAGGGGAGTTAACATGCTGCCCAAGTGCGCTAGGGCTGAGGGGAGCGGCATGATTGGCAGCACTAATTTGCATATTCATGAGCTGTCTATCTTTGAGGAGCAGTCGCTTTGCAGGAGCCATAAAGACCCATGGCCCCACAATAATTGAGGGTTGAATTTATACATTTTATTAGAAATATAGATTGTATATAGGACTATGACACCACTTTATAACATATGCTATTTAGACCCGAAGTGATAAAACATATCAATGTCATTTGTTGCATTTCCACTGTGCAGCAATTTTTTTGTCTCTCTCCTTTTATATTCTTACTCTCTAATCTGTACAAATTCTACTGAATTTTATCAGTGTCATTTGGACTGTTTGATCTGAAATTCATTTAATCACAGAATCACAGAATCACAGAATATTATGAGTTGGAAGGGACCCACAAGGATCATCTAGTCCAACTCACCATCTAACACCTAGCACCCGTACAGAGACCGAAAGCACATCCCAGAGTGGTAACACAGTCTAGTTCCCTCACAGTCTAGCCGGCCACTCCGAGCCGGAAGGGACCCAGGATCATCCAGCCCTACACCCCCCAGCTAGACCATGTCGCTAAGCTCCTCATCGAGTCTTCTCTTAAACACCTCCAGGGACGGCGACTCCACCACCTCCCTGGGTAGTCCATTCCAATGTGCAATCACTCTCTCTGTGAAAAACCGCTTCCTAATATTAAGATTAAACCTCCCCTGGCGTAGCTTGAAGCCGTGCCCTCTCGTTAATGACACAAGAAAATTTATACTGTCCTCTTCATTCCATCTTACGAGTCATTTATAAGACATGATTGTGGCCCTAAAACTAATAATTATGTTTTGGCCACTGGTGTTTTTTCATATTTAAAAATGTTTCCTTAATTGTAACGCTGTCTACTTTTGCCTAGGACCTTTTTCGGTTTCCTTTTCTTTCACTTTAATAATAAGAAGGATTCCCTGAATCTTCCTTTGAGGTAGCACTGAGGATTCATTGGGAAGACATAAATATTCACATGTGCAAACTGATATATAATAGAACTTAAAAATAGAATTTTTAGGTGGGAAGACTGAGAATCCTCCATTTCAAATGTTTTCCATCACAAATACTTTTAAAGCACATCAAAAATATTACAGATCCTTGAAGCAAAGATGATAGTTTTTACAAAATTATGTATCAAAAACCCAAACAAGTCCAAACTAACACACCAGCTGTCCTTAAAAAGTACCTTAATTTTTGCAGGATTTTTTTAGAACTATATGGATTTGATACAGTTTTATTATTGCATTTCCTGTATGCAGTCTTGAAGTTTCATCAGTTCCCTCTTTCTGCAATTCTGGCAAATGAACATTTCTAAGTTTAGTATTTCAGAAGTTAGATGACATAAACCTATCACTTAAATTTGATATTGAGACTTGGTCAATCTTTGCTAGTCACAAAAATCCCTCAAGTTTCGCCACTTAATTGTCTTGGTTTGATGGCAATTAGCAGTATTTGAGCAATCTTGAAGATAAGAGGAAGTTGGAAAACTGTATCAGGTCCCAGGTTAGGTTGTAGGACAGAGGAAAAGTTACAGGACAAAAAGGGAATGGCTTCAAACTGGAAGAGAGTAGGTTTAGATTGGATATTAGGGAGAAATTTGCTGTGAGGATTGGCAAAGCACTGGCACAGTTTTCCCAGAGAAGCTGTGCATGCTCTACCCCAGGAAGTGTTCAAAACCAGGTTGGATGGAGCTCTGAGCAACCTGGTCTAGTGATGGGTGTCCCTCCCCATGGCAGGGATGTGGAACTAGATGATCTTTAAGGTCTCCTCCAAACCAAACCATTTTTTGATTCTATGACTCTATGAAAAGATAGAGTATCAACAGGTAATATTGACACTGGATGACACTACTATAAATACCACAACAAAAAATCACAAGCAGATTCTTTTACCAGGACACCAAGGGCTGCTCACTCAAGTATATTTTGCTCTTGTGGCCTGAATTCAATGTTCTAGCCCAAAGGGCCCAAATACAGTAATCCCTTGCTACTTCTCTGTTCACTATTTGCTGTTTCATACATTGCAGGCTTTTTCCCCGCATCTTGACTGTCTTTACCATTTTTACTGTATTTACCATATTTACCACTACTTCATGGATTTCACTTATCGCAGCATCTTTCTGGAACCGACCTCCTGCAATATTCCAGGGCTTACTCTAATGTTAAAAAAGGCCTTCTAAGTGAAGCTTCTATCCAGGTTTATTCCTCTCAATTCTCCTGGGGTTTTCATGCTAGTTTTCTTCTTCCCCAAACAAGCTAGTGCCACCACTCCTATCCAGATGTTGGCCCTTTACCAGTGACATTACCATAACATTGGTATCCATAGCATCCTCTGCCAGCTGTCTTCCATATTCTTAGAAATATTCTTCGAAATATGTGCCTCAGAAATATTCTTAGGAATACGTACCTCTGTGGCTGAGCTGTGCTTGCATATTGTCCATGTTACACCTTTAATGTTACATTAAACTGTGACAGCTGATGACAATTTAGCAAAAATTGCTTTAATGAACTTAGCACATGAGTAAATACACACCTCTAGGCACAACAGAGACATGTAAATTAAATGGAAGTGGATGAGATTAGTACGTTTACAGGAAAAAAAAAGAGGGGGGGAAATACAGATTTAAAATTTTTATATCCTATTTAGTGCAGTTATAGGTGGTCTCAGCTCCCAGACACATATTCAAAACATACATTTTAAAGACAATTCTGCTAATAGTTATGTTTATCTACAATTCCCTTTCTTTCTTATCCCTCAAAGAGAAAGATTCACTAAAAACAACTGATGGGCTGCTGTTTGTATCTACCTGCACCCTCTGCTGAATGGTCACTGACCTGCCACATCATTTGGGAAGGCTCTAATAGATATTGCAGAGGGTCAAACCGGCAGCCAAGTAAGGCAAACCCCTTCCTGAAAACAGCTGCAATATGACCCAAAGAGAGACAGCATCACCCTCAGAGCCCTGGAGGACAGTGGTTCCAATATGGCCATATTTCCCCTGCCTTGTAGCTTCATGGAAATTAACAGTGTTACACTGAACACGAGTTAGAATAACATTTGGTATGTTTTAATTAAATTATTTTTAACTCCTATGAGCTATCTTGGCGGGACATCTTTTTAGCTTCTTTTCATGCATATGAAGAGAAATTTTGTAAGACCATGGTAATAATGAGATGAAATTGTCATGTCTCAATGAACATCAGCATGAAGTTACAAAGGTGCACCTATTTTGACCTCACCTGTCATGTTGCACGTGGTACAACTGTGATGAACTGCCTTCAACCTTAGGTTTAATTTTTTTCTCCTTCTGTTTCTTTTATTTCCTGCTGTGGAGTGTTTTTTATTCATTACTGGTGGCAGGCTTGTCCTCATTCTATTTTTATCCTCCTGCTGAGATGCAGTAAAATAAATTAGTTTAATACATTTTATAAAGGTAGTTGGTTTAATTTTCCCTTTGGTATGTCTGAAAATACAGCTGCTTTAATAAATTGATATTAAGATAGTTGGTTTTAAATGTTTCATGATTCTCTACCTGCTGTGGAAGACACCAAGTACTTTAGTCAAACATTTTCAGAAGTGCTGGAATCAATTTCTTTTGCCCTCATATTGCTGCCCTGAAGATACACATTTGGCACACTAAGGATTTATTTCTGGAAAATATGAAGCAAGTGTAGCCCAGTTGTTCTGATTGCTTTGATTCTAAGCTGTTCAGAGCTCAGAAATAAATTTCAACTGGGAAATACAGTAGTTCTCTCAGAAGTAAAGCTTTTTGTATCAGAATAGGTATGTCTAGGTCTAGCTATTATTTTTGTAAAGGTTCTGCTGTTTTTACCTATAGGAGTGTTACGTACATCAAGATCAATAAAGGCCAACACAAAGAAATATAAGTTCTATTTCAATAGGGATTTACATGCTTAGAATAGAAAAACAAGCTATTCAGGTCTGAAAATTTCCAGTTGTTCAGGCAAAATCAAGGAGCTCCATGAAGCAGATGCTCAGTCACCGCTCAGAAATACCCAGATCAAAATAAAAAAAAATAAACACAATACATAAAAAAGATGGAAGAAGTCAGCTACCAACTTGGGATGAATAGTCAGGGCTTCTTGACTAATGTGGCCTTGAACAATTAGATTCTATGAATATTTTTCCTGAAGAGAAAAGCAAGGGTGCCACACAAAAAAGTATATACAAAAAGTATTCCACACAAAAATAAATGATTTTTAAGGTGGCACAGGAGAGGTGTTTTTATAATACTATAAGAAGAATAAAGGAAAAGGTGTGGTCTTGTTGAATATTTTTGTCTCAGGTCTTTAGACTTGTACATTCAGAATAAAATACACAGAGGTAGCACAGAGTTGTATGTTTCTTTTTGACTAAACAAGAGCATGTTCTGTGTCACTTAATGGCCTCATTAGAGCTCTTTCTGTGGTAAAGCCATTCATGTAGAAACACACAGTATAGGAGCTTAGGTACATAATATTTATGCTCTGGATGATCTACAGACAATATACCCTAGTGATAAGCTAACTGATGTTGGCAGTCTACATCCATGCTCCACCAGCATTTAAAAATTGAAACCTGTAACAAGAAAGTTCATGAAGAAATACAACCAAGCAGAAAAAAGGAATACAGAAAAGGAGAGGGGAAAAAAGAGGGGGGAAATTAAGTTAGTTTCATTATTGTCACTTTTTTCCAATATTGTAAGATAATGTAAAATATCAGAGGAAACTATGAATCAAAGGTCTGAAAGAAAAAAATCTAGAATAAAGATTTTCTTGAGGGAAAAAAAAGAATATAGGAAGGTTTAATCATACGTGGCTTAGCATCCAAAATCATCAAGTTTTTGTTTATTTGGATCTTCTTCCAAAAATCAAATCTAAGACATTTGAGTATATTTACTGGTGGAAATAGAAGATATTTCTTTCCTGAACATGATTTCTCTTCCCCACTAACAATCTCCCAAGACACTTCTCTGCTGCCAGTACAAAAAGTCATAAAGTTGAAAAGTACACTCCAGATTTTTCCATGCCATCTGTCACACAAGCCCTGTTCTTGGCCTTCCCCCAGTGTCACGACAAATACACAGCACTGATACTTTATAAGAAACTGAAGTGTCAACGTTTTTAGCCTCCTTAGCTTTGTAAGGGCCCACCATTTGACCCCAGGACATCTCTGAGCGCTCCCACGATGGGATCCTGAGATGGGCAGGTCCTGCCCTCCCTGCAGGAGTCAGTTCAGTCTCCTGAGGGATGATCTGGAATGAACTGCTGGGGCTTTAAAACTCCATGGAATTTGTGTACAGGGAACAGGTTTGAAAACTGTTAACATAAGCAGAGGGTAAATGCCATTATACACAACTATTAGCAGATAAATATAATTTGCTGTCATTAAGTTTAACTCTAACAAAAATATGTCAACAAAGCAGGTAAGAATTTTTAGCAGGAGTGCCTGCTGTCTCTAGCTCCATGTGCATCTCGGGTGTTTCAACCGTTCACCTCATTTTCATTTCGTTCCCCATTTTACCATTTGTTGTAGAGTAAGGGAAAAGAAATTGCTTTCTGTCTTCTAGAGGTGACCAAAAGGAGCCTCTGAGGCATGTCATTAACACAATCTATTAATGGCACAAAAAGTGCACTCCAGATGAGGTCTAGCTCCCCGCCAGGAGTCAGATTGCCAGTGGTTCCTAATGGAAATGCAAAGATGAAAATTCTGTACAACAAACTCCATCCAACTCTACCATGTGCTCAGCCTCCTCCACTGATGAAAGAAATGGGCTTCAATCAGAAATGTAGCATTTGTGATAACATTTGCATTGGAAGACTAGTTACAATAATGTCCACATGGTAATAAAAAAAAGAAATTAAAGCCACAGTGTATAATATTAATCATATGCTAATAATGTTACTTTTTTAAGTGCTGTATTTTTCAGTTCTGTTTTCCATAAGTTATTCTGTTCCCCAGAATCAGCAGTTGCTTATTCCTAGGCTTCACCATGGATTGATGGCTGGTTTAAAACATATAAGCAGCATAAATAATTTTAAAGGAAAGTTCATCTGGGAAATGGACATTTAAGGAATACTTTAGGCAAGATCCAATAGTTCAGTTTTCCTTTTGTGAATCCAGGAAAAAGAGATGATTATGTTTTTCTAATCTGTTCTTTTCTCTAAAGATAGTCAAGGTCTTTATAGATAAGTGTTTCAACCTAGAACAACATTGCCTTACATGAACAACTAAAAATACACAAATTAGTTGTATTAGCAAAACTATTGTCACAAAAGTATTTCGTTTCTTCCACTTTTTTTTTTTTTTAACACACAAGTGCAAAGTCGAATCTAAAGTAGTTTATATGCCCCAGATTTTAAAAATAAGGTACTTTAAGTGGCACACATGATAATTTGCTCTGTAATTCACTGGTCACTCTCCATTCTTTAGTCTGCCGTTCTACTTGCATCAGGGAAGAAAGAAAGTAAATTTGAAATTAATAGTATCTTTACATATTTCAAAATACAATTTAGTTCAGCTTTTATCTTTAGTAGTGGTTGAACCAGAAAAGTAGAAAAGAATCTAAACTGCAAAGTTTAGCACAGCTTCTTTTTACTTAAGACTCAGAGCTCACAATTAGTTTTGACAACCAGAGAAACTAACATAAACATAATTATAAGATTCAGAGCCAGGCCCAGTATACATTTAGATCCCTAAGAGAACATTAGGGATTATTTCTACTGGTTTTTGTGCACACTTCAGGGGTATTATGAGCACAGATTAGTCACCATTTACTTAAGTGTCATTTGTGGGGGATGCACAAACGTAGCATCTAAACCAGCAACTGTATGAACACTCATAAAGTTGATAGATAAACAAATAATGAAACATAATGCATAAGGCAAGGCAATTTGTTGTTTTTTATTACTATCTAGTTGTGTTATTCATTATACCAATGTATTTGTCTTTTATTTCCTCAGCCTTTTTCTTGCAAGATTACTGTTCAGCAACAAGAAGCTCATCAAGAGTCACAGGGGATGACAGAGAGACAATATAAGATATTTTCAGTCCTGTTCTGTAGTAATCACCTCCCCTATTTCTCACTGTTTTGGTACTCAAGATATTTACTCATGCAAGGTTTGCTACTGCTTAGGCAGTAAAAGAGCTCACAAAAAGTTACTGGGTTTCCCAGCCCAATAACTCCACAAAGCATATGTTCATCTTTTATTCATTTAATATTAAACAACCTCATCCATAACCCCATAATTCCTTTACCTGGGTGTTTGCTATCTACCAGTGCACTTGCGTTTTTTGTTGGATTATAGCTGAAGTAAAAGACCCTTGACTGTGACAGGGTTGCACGGGTTATAAATCAGAGGCCAGTGTAATTTGTGGATTTGCCTCCTTCCAAGTGCAGCTAAGGCTGCTTAACCCAGGCAGGCACATCCTTACATTTCCCTTCCTTCAGGGTCTCTCTGCCCCAGGCAGAAACAAACCGAAGATGAATTCCCTGTTTAACATAGAGAAATAGGGAAATTTGCTGCTAATTACAGTGGTTAGAATTCCTAATGGGTAGGAGGTGGGTCTCCTGAGACCACCTCGTTCCACGGGCAATTCTCTTAGGTTGTTACGTTTTCCTGCTCTTTTTCAGAAAATTTCTCAACAAAATTACTAGCAGCCTTTATCAAGCTGATATTGTAATTACTTTTGGGAAAAAAAACAGTGTCTGAGGAAAAAGAAAACCACACTTCCATGCTTAATTTAGTAATGGGAAATTTAGAGAGAGAGAGAGCTCTTAATAAATTCTCATCTCTTTCACAAGTGGGATGAAATAGGCCACTAAAAGCTCCATTTGGGAGGTTAATATTAACAAGCAGAACTGTGACCTTAAAAAAGACAAAAGCCTTTACTCTTATGAGTGCTCAAAAAGTATGACCACCACTCTCTTCCAACATTTCACTACATCACCATTCTGCCTCTCTCTTTGTAGAAGCACATGACTTTTTTCAGGCACAAACTCTCGTTCTGGCTGAAGAACTGCTACAGATGATGAACAAAAAACCCCAGTCTGAACTCCTGTCCTACCTTGGCCTCTCCTTTCATCTTAATGGAGGTGAGGATGAGGAATTAACTCTATATTTTCTCACAAGCTTGGACAACACTTAATGAGGAAAACTGTGTAGTTTATTCATTGGGAATCAAGCCTACGAGCAAAAAACGCAAGACCCACTACAGAGGGTAACAGAAATCTGTCTGTCTACACATTCTTGGAGTAGAAATTCTATAAATCTTTCCTTCCCTCCCTTCAGCTTTGAAAACTTACATATCCTTGATCGACAAAATCTGTAATTATTTCCATAACCTCCACCCCTATCAGTTCCTAACCCTCCCTGGCATATAGTACTTAAAATTCTGACCTCATCAGACCTATGCTGATTCACAACATCTGGGAGACTGGTATTTGCTGGTTTTAAGAGTTACACAGGGAGATCTCTGATAACGACAGGTGCATCTCACTGGTAGTGCTAAAATTCAAGTGGGACAACATAGGAGCCCTGGAAAAATAGTGACTTTACATTTGCAAGTTCACAGTGCTACAAAAATGCTTTCAAATGTGCCAGAATATGGCATTTTTGTATTACGTATTTTCCAAAGATCCTTGAAACAGTTAAAAAGAAATTTTAATCAAAGAAATTACTGGTAATAAACTGCCCACTTTTAGAGAATGGGTGTATTCAGAGCAAAATGTTCTTTTTTCTTGTAATGTAACTCTTAACCTTTCAAAATGTTGCTTTTGTTAACATACAAGGACAACTAGTCTTAATTTAGTAGGTTGTTACACATTATAACAAAAAATAGACAAAGTATTTGCATGGAAAGTCTGGGGGAAAAATCCTGTACTTGGATATCTATACTGAAAAGAGAAAAAAAAAGCAGTTTTTTGTAGACACATAATATATGTAGGGCAGCAAAGTGGAACATAGGAAATTGAACTGCAGGAGAGTGATTTTAAGATCTATTGTCAACATATATTGTAGGTCTAAATACTGACAGGTAAATTTCTGGAGCCTTGGATGGAATATACAGTAAATCAAAAAGCTTCATCAAAGATTGTAACACATTTCCCAAAGCCTTTTGTCCACACAAGGTGTTGAAATTCTTATAGTTTCCTCTTCTGCCTAATCTGGAAACTGCAAGATGACACATGAACAGTCTTCATAAGAGTCTCTCTTTCCTTTCCTATGGAGATGAAATTGTGTTTTTAAAAATAATTACTGATTTTTAATCAAAAGTAATTTGGGTGTGATCTATTATTTAGGTGACCGTAGCTTTACAGCACCATATCATCATAGCTATTGAAAATAATTACATTAACATCATCATGGCAAACCATTCTGAAAGCATTTTCCATCTTAAAAAGTCATGACTATCCTTAGAAGTGCTTTAAAACCCTGCTTTACTTTCTATGTTATTACAATATTATTGTCAGAATGAACAACTTGGAAAGAAAGGAGCTGCTCAGAAGCCTTTGTTCATTGTTCTGTTCTAGTGTAGTGGTATTAATAAACTAATACCTATCACCATAAAAGTAATGCAGCATTGAAGAGTTGTATACAGCAAGGATTTATCAAACCTTAGAGGAGAAATGGCATGGAGATGATTTATATTTCTTCTGCAGTGTTCATGGCCTGCATTCATATAGTGTCCAAAATGGCCTGGGTGTGCCTGCACTTCTCGGTATTTTCCAGCTACTTCATATATTACAGCGAATCCTCCCTATATCGCGACTTCTCCTTCACGACCTCGCCCATTTGCGAAGCAATTTTTTCGCAGTCCGACTTCCGGGGTCTGCCAACCTTCCCAGAGCACTCATGCTCAGTGCCTCTGCTTTGCCAAGGGGTGGTGCTGGCTCTCCCTGTGAGATGGGATGGGCCTGCTCCCCGGGGTGGGCACAGAGGGACGGCGCGCAGTTTCTTAGCCAGTNACCTGCCGTTCTTTGCGAGAATAATATTTCGCGAGGGCTGTCGCCTATCCCGTTCCTCGCGATGGAGGAGGTATAACTGTACCACATTATTTACTACTGAAAAAATGCTTAGATCCACATCCTTACGCCTTTTCTGCTGAGGAGTGGATTTTATGTGGGTACATGGATAAAGAGGCCTAAAGTCAGAGGAGAAGTCATTTCAGAAGTCATTTCAGCCAGGAGCAATCATTTTGCCTAACTACAATTACAGCCACAACTTCTCTGAAGAAGGTCACTGTGCAGTTTATTTATTTATACTTCAGAACTAGTAACAATGTCAAGATGAGTGAAGAAGTGAGTATTAAGTCTCCTTGCACAGGTGTGAGTGAACAGGAAGGGCCAGAAGCATGAAGAAACCCACCAATTTGTGTATTCTTTCTTTTTAAAGTGTATTTATTCCCTGTGTAGCCAAATATTATATGGCTTATTCAAAAGGGAACTGAACTGCTCAGCTGACATAACACTTTGGCAGTGATATGAGGTTTAAAATCCATTACTTAAAACTGAAATATTCTGTTCTACTTTTTTCTGTTCTACTTGCTGAAAGTGGACCTGAGTACTGATGTTTCTGCCATTCCAGTCATCACAAACCCGAATCCTTGTCCCTCCCAGGTGACTATTCTTTGAAAATTAAAGATCAGAATATCTCTCGTGAACAGAGGGCAGTAATACCACAGAATTCCAGCTAACATGACAAACAAATCCAATTTCATGAACCAGTGCTATTGTTAGCTTCGGCTCAAAGAACTGCTAATGTCATGATTACCTATCACCCATCATGAGAGTATAATATCAATCTCTAATTAGTTTTTGACACTCTCTGAGGGATGAAAGGTGTTATCTAAACCACAAATTTAGTCCACCTTAATATTGGAAGTGAGAGTTCTGTAAATCAGTGTTCAAGCAAATGAAGTATGAGCTTGAGATGTTCTTTGTTCTCAGCATGTTCAAAAATCCTCTTTACTTGTTCCTTCTACTTTTTAATTTTCAGTATAACATCATCTTATGTAGATTACCATTAGCATGCTTAAAACCACATCACATAACAAAGACATTAAATTATCTGGAAAGTAAAGCCAGCATTCAGAGTAGTTTCCCAATTAACTGCTTCTATTTTATTGGTAATAAGAAAACTGCAGATATAAAATTCTGACATTACTCATAACAATAATCACAAGAGAGGAATTCAAATGAAAGGTTAATAAGCTGTACTTGAAGTTACTTTAGAGTGTGGTCTAGATATAATTTAGAAGACCAAATTTAGGAAATTTCATTGTCTAAGCAGTCACCAGTGAGAGCACAGTGTCTCCAAGAGGCATTACACAGCACCCCATAGACTATAAAGTGTCCCCCTGCAGATGACAAAACCAGCCCATTGCACCAAAGTGATATTGCTAAAGACTCTATTAATCACAGTCTTTTGTTCACAGTCCTGAGAGTAAGGTGTTATTGAGAAATACATTAATATTTTGAATATGCCACATTCCTATATGTTAATTACTGTCCTTATTGAGCCCCTAGGAAATGTTTTTATCATTCTCTCTACTGTAATATTATATACAAAAATACTCCTGTGACTGAGCTGAGAGAGGAAAGTGCAGAGGCACCTACTAAGGCAAATAAAGACTGTCCATCAGTGCATGACTGCATGCATTCAGTACAGGAATTTATTATAAAATTTAATTGCAAAATTTATTTTAATTGCATTCATATTAGGATCTTATTCCAGTTTATTTTAAAAAATGTAATTATCATAAAATATTTTTTTTCTCATTTTTCAAATAGGTGTATGTTTTTGTCACTAATGGTGTCTTTGAGCAGACAGTCACATACAGGTAGCAGTAAACCAAAGACATCTGTTTTATGTGCTCTTCAGGCACTTTATATACTGAGAAATGGAGAAAAGGTGATTGATTCCCAGAATATGAAATGCTATTAAGGAGATTCTGATCTTCATCATGTGACTTATTTTGCATGACATTAAAACAAATAATCCAATCATACTGGAGCTGTAACAGCAATCATATGATGTCCATCACAGTAAATGTGAGGATCCTATTCCCATAGCAACATCTGTAGCGCTTACACTAATCACTTTAAATTAACCTTGATATGAAAAAACGCCCTGGGGATGATGCTGTTGTTGTGGTAGTTCAACAGAGAAGCATGATTTTCTAATAAAACTTCAGAGCAAAAATAAGGGTGATAATGAGATGTCCTGTTAGGACATTTTTTTTAATATGGTTTAGTTAAACCAATACATTAGTACTAGCATCAGGATAATTATAAGTATCATAGATAATGAGTTGTCTTATTGCTTACTGCCCTCTCATAACCCACTGTTGTTAATTTAGAGTGTTTACACAAACTGAGCAATTTAAAAGGCACGAATATGACATGGTATCTAAAAACACACTTAAAATTTTAATAGTTCACCTCTTCTTAAATGATGGTAAAATAAGAGGAAATTCTGTGAAAAGTGTCTGCTAGTTGCAAGGAGCAAGATTCACACATTACACGTACCAAGATACAACTCTGTGGGACTTCAGCACAGCACAAGAAGTCTTCAGATTTTGAGCTGAACTGCTTCAGTGAGAAGTCACAGGTTCACAGGTTATTCTGAGTTGGAAGGGACCCACAGGGATCATCTAGTCCAACTCCCAAGCAAACGCCCACCCAGGGATCAGGCCCCCATGCGTGGAACCACGGGCACCACACTCCATCCATCCAAGCCTCCCACCATCTAGACAATGTCACTGAGCTCCTCATCGAGTTTTCTCTTAAACATCTCCAGGGATGGTGACTCCACCACCTCCCTGAGCAGACCATTCCAATGAGAGATCACTCTCTCTGTGAAAAAACTTCCTAACATCCAGCCTAAACCTCCCCTGGCGTAGCTTAAGGCCATGTCCTCTCGTTCTGGTGTCGTCAGCCTGAGAGAAGAGATTCACACCCACCTGACTGCAGCCTCCCTTCAGGTAGTTGTAAACAGCAATGAGGTCACCTCTGAGCCTCCTCTTCTCCAGCCTGAACAACCCCAGCTCCTGCAGTCACTCCGCATAGGGCTTGTTGTCCAGTCCCTTCACCATCCTTGTTGCCCTTCTCTGGACCCTCTCAAGCAGCTCAACATCCTTCTCAAACTGAGGAGACCAGAACTGGACACAGTACTCAAGATGTGGTCTGACCAGCGTCAGTTTACAAGAGCAGAGTATGAACTGATAGTTGCATAAACTGCTTGTTACTCCCTGAGTTAAAGACCCTTGAGCTCCACTGAAAATTTTACAATGAGAAGTTTTTGCACTCATGAATATATTCTTCTTATGAGAAGCGAGGATCTAAAGAACCTGCTGGAAGATGTAGGCTTGCATATGTGGCACTGGTACCAACAGCAGAAATACAAGACAGACACTGGGAGCTCAAAGGCAGAACTGTTTCAAACGCTGGGATCCAAGATGTGCAGATCCATGCAAGGGAATAAGGTCTCTCAGTGTACTGGCTGCTCTCTGGTAAGGGAGGTGGTGTGAAGAGGATCAACAGAGGCACTTCAGCCAACCCTAGGGATCCTGGAGAAAGAGCTGGAAGGAGTCTTCATGGAGGCAGCCCTGGGCAGCCCTGCTACAAACACATGGCTGTGCTAACCCCACTCCAGGGAGGCTGTCACAGACCAAACAGGTCCCTGGCCACAGTCCAGCAAGGTCCTATCCCCAAACTCAGCCCAGCCTCTGGTCTGCCTTCCCTGTTTTTAATTTCTTGCCTTATAGTTAAATGTTAGTGGTTAGTTTACGTGCTTTTATTATTCCCACATCAAGTTTACAGGGCTGTATATCCCTGTAACTTTAAAATGTGTTGCTGTGGTATCCCCTTGCCTTGTTTTATAGTGACTAATTTTAATTCGAGAAGGAAAGCAGCAGCATCATTTGTCTACCTGGGTAACAGTTATTTTGCTTTGCATGACAAAATATAGATACTTGCAAACACCAGCTAGCTATTAGGTTAACAAGGGACTCCAATGTAAGGTCGGTACTTATAACAACTATGGCAATTCAAAGTTAAATTTTTTCTTTTCAGTTCTTCTTCCATATCATTAGCCTTGGAGTAAGCAAGGTTATTTAATAACTTCTCTTTCTACCCCAATAATTCCATCCTGAGGAATCAAAATTGATTTTCTTTTAGCTCATGAAGTTCCAATGTTGTCTGTCTTTTCCCTGATGCAAAGCCAAGAGAATGCTGTGGAGCCTGTCCGTAAATTTTAGTGGACATTTAGTCAACACCTAAACATGCACCAGTGACAATGACAGAGAATGGGGACAGCATCATTTTGACTCTCAGTAGGGAATCTCAGCACAAGAAAACAGTGCCAAAGGCTTTTTATAGTTGAGCTATTGAGAAAGCAAGAGACACACTGTGAGCTGGAGTTACTTGTTGTTAATGAAGCATCTCTGTAGCTTAAAACACAAACTTCAGTAGTGAAATTACACCATCACCAGCAATGCCCTGGAGCTGCTGCTTGAGTAAACCTGAAGTGCCAGCCAAAGCCCTCACTGTGCTTTCCTCCTGCTGTGCCAAAGGACTAGTGATACAATCGAAGCCCATTTTGCCCCTCCACAGTGCTGTGCCACATTTAAAACATTTTCTCTGTCCAGTCTTGCAAGGAGCCTCAGCAACCCAAGTTCCCCACCATTAAAGGGGTTTTTTATTCATGCATATCTCAGCCGGAAGTCTTTTTTGTACCCAAGTGGTTGTGTGGTGAGATTTTGAACCAACATAAAGAGATTTAAAAGTCTTCCACATTTTCTTCATAACTACAGGGAACACCTCACACGCCTTGACAGTGATCACATACAGAGCTGTTAACAAGCTGCTGATGTCAGATGTTGATTTCCCAATTAAAATGACCTTTTTAATTTCCTAAAATGGTCTAAAATTTCTGGACTGAAATTTAGACAAAGTTTCTCTATTTTCATGTACTGAAAAGAAATCACAGGTTCTAACTTAGATTCCTGGGCATGAACAATATAACACAAACAACCAGTTTGCCTTCATCTGGTTTATCTTCCATTTTCTATGGACAAAACAAATGTCCACACTTTTTTTATCTCTACTACTTAAAAGGAAATGTTCCAAATTTTAGTTTTGAGTCTTAATACTTACAAATAAAAGATCATGTATTTGACACATAAAACCAAAGTCTGAGATTTAAACTATAAGATCCTTGGATCCAAGAACTGATCACATTTATCTGTAAAGAGCCAGACATACTTCCCATGTTCTCATATTCTGTGAACACCAAAGTAGCAGTAGGACCTTTTGGAGGACTTAACAAGGATGGTTTTGTTTCTTTAGATATTTTCCCTATCAGCTTAAGGCAAATGAAAGCTTGAATAACTCAGTTGTTTTCAGATAACAAAGTGCAAGTTCTCACAATGAAAAATGTACATTTGAATAAAATGCTTTTTAAAATCAAAAAACTTGCTGTTTGTTTGTTTTAGTAAAATACATCCAATTACTTGAACTCCTTCTTCCTGCATGTGGAGACCAATACAAAGCCCAGAGAGGATTCTGGAAAAAGAGTAACTGTCTTTATTTGACATGGATGTTGATATGGTTTGTAAATTACAAATATATAAACTTCTTAAGGTTTATAAGGTTTGTGTAGCATTTTTTAATTCTCTGAGCATACAAAGCAGTTGTATTTCCCTCTTTGTTCATTACCTACAACACACATTCTCTGATAGATGACCTTTAAAAAATATTGATAATGCCACCATGGCTATTTTGACCTGCCAGAGGGACTCTCTAATTTGACAGGAATGAGAGATTTGCCTTGACTGACACAGTAAATAAATTTTGTGAGAAGAACGTGACTGTATGTGTACTTTGGCTGCAGGCAGACTCTTGTATTTCAAGTGAATGACATATGAAGCAGTATTCAGAACTGTGGGTGGAATTTTCATCACCAGGTCCTTTGTGAGATTGTTGTGTTATGGAAAATACGTCTGTGCCTCAAACAAATGCTAAACTAACCTTAAACCAATCTAAACTTTGGAAAATCTATCTCTAACTTGTGTGTATATTCTGAGTGTGATAGTGGAACTACTTTTTTCTGGGTAGACAGTGACCTGCTGTTAGGCCTTCGTTTATGATGTGTTAATGTTTGCAAAATATGGTCTCTAGGAGAAAACCTCACTGTATACATTGTTGGCATTAGAGTGAGGGAAAAGTACATGTAGGTAAAAGAAAGTAGGACAGGAATAGATGGAAGCAAAAAAAGAAAAAAAAAGACAGGAAACTATAAACAGCAATATTGCACTGATACAACTAATGATGAAAACTAACCAGTCAGGTTTCCTTTCATGTTTTTGTTCTGTTTTTTTTACCACTGTGACTGTAAATTGTTGGTCTGATAATAGACAGATTAAATGGGTGGTAAAATGTCTGTCAAGAGTATGCAGAGACAAGAGTAGATAATTTGTCAAGACAGACAGTACAATTTTCAATAAATACATACAACAGAAGATAAAATCTCAGAAGCTTCTATACAAAAAGAATAATTTCAAGTTAGAGTGCACCTTAACAATCCTTTGCTAAAATGGGACTAATTCATACTGAGAGAGCAGAAGTTTTTAGATCATTACAGTAAGAGAGATGAAATATAACGGAACAGCCTCAGCCTCACTTTAAGTTCATCTTTACAAATAACAGCTCAATCATTTCTACATGCTGCTGCTTCTTGTAGCATCAGCTGTGCACCACCCAAAGCTGATCTCTCAGAGATAAGGCTTTTTGAGATAATATGTACTGATAAAACCATTCAAAGTTGCACTCAGGCACTAGACAATCTGGTGACGATTTTATTCCCAGATCAAACAAATTGATATCGCATGGCAATTATTGATGCTTTGTTCTGAACTCTACATGGCGCACACTAATCACATGTGCTCTTGCTCAGTATCTTGTCACTTGAGTTAGTCAGCAAAAGGGTGAGTCAGAAATAGTACAGCTAGAGCTGGAAATGCATTTGTCTGTGTCACCTTCACACCATATGTATAATTTTACTCTTGTTTATTCCACTTTTCTAGTTCTGGCTAAAACGCCTTCTGCAGATGTTGGAATTGCTGTCAGAAGAGGAACACAGCCCGAGATCCTTATGCTCTTCAGATTCTCCAACCATCAACAAATGACAGCAGTTACTATGTAAATGCCAAAATGTTAATTTTATCCCTAATGGGAGCCCTGGCACATGTGTTTCTTTAGCTTTACTTTTCCACAGATGCAGTGATCAAAAGAGAGCCTCAACTGCTAAGACTAACTTAGGAAATCAACCAAGAAGGCAGATGATGAGATAATCAAAGAACAAATAACCTGGTATTCAAAATGCTTAAATTGTTTCCCTTTGATATGCCAGCGAGGATGAAATAAAGGCTATATGAGGTGGCTCAGCGCCTTACAAGCCATTTGTAGGAAAAGAATAAAATTTAACTTTTCAATTGTCATTCACTGAAAAATATTCTTATTTGATGTATCAAATCCATTGTTACCACTCTTGATAACTGAACCTCCAAAACTTTACGTTTTTGTGGTGGACCTTGATGGGATGCTGGGTACCCACCAAGCTGCTCTATCACTCTTCTGGATAACTCAGCCAGTTAACAACTAACAATGATCTCAAGAAGAAAAGAAATTTTGAAATATAATACAACAAAATATATGAAACCCCTGTTCCATATGTCTTATTTGTTTTGATTATTTACCCATACTATTTAGGACCTTTTATAAACATGTGTTCTCTTTGACTCTGTGGATGTTTTTAGAGTTGTCCAATTGAAGAATTATCTGTGAACTCTTGCCTACATTTTTTGAGATTATTGTCAGAAAAGAAACAGTAAAGCACAGGAACCTCACAGATTCCACTCATCCCTAAACAATACCTACTAAATGCATGCATATTAACATTCAGACATTGTTACAATATTTAGATATGGAAAATACAGTTCTCGTTAGAATTCTATTTCATACATTAATAGAGAAATGAACAATAACTAATATATTACTTGTAAATAAAAGCAAAGTGTAAAGTGTTTTCAAAAGGATTCAGCAGTGGCCCAACAGATTAGGCAACTTCAGGAGAAGGTTGTCAGGTCAAACCTTTAAAAAACACCTGTTGTCTTTCCTTTTTACCTTCCCACAGCATCACACAGGGACAGAAGTCGGGGTTCTACATAGAGCTACTGACATCAACAGAGATAAAATGAGTTCTAACACAGCCCATTTATGTTGAGGGAAATAGTGAGACAAATATAAGGAAACTCACACAGAATTCACACAGAATATTCTGAGTTGGAAGGGACCCACAAGGATCATCGAGTCCAACTCTTAACACTGTCTCCCTGGCGGGAATCGAACCTGGGTCTCCCACACGCCAGGTGGGGACACTTACCACTGTACTAAAGTGGATTATCAGCCAGTAGGTTAAACAAATAGGAGTGACTCCTTATTCACTTGTTTCTTCAAGAGACACAGAAAATCAGGACAAAACGTATTGGAGACGGAAACAAGAAGTGTCACCTTTTTACCTACTTATATTTTTTATTTGTTTCGTGGTTTGTTGGGGTTTTTCCAGATGGATAAAACAATATGAGAAGAAAGATACTTGAATGGTTTGATATAGAGTTTGTTTTACCTCCGGTCTCTCAATAGACAGAGACTGCGGGTAAACTCCTATTGTTTCAATGTAGGATATGATGAGAAAGATAATGAAGAACACTTCAGGAATATTTCACTGTTATCTGCTTATCTGCAAAAAAACCCCTCTTGCCACACTCTGCCAGAAAAGGACTGATAAAACTGTCAAGGAGCAGAGGAGAAAGCACTCATGAAAAGGAGGATTATACCCAGAGCAAACTAAGAAACATATTTTTGTGAAAAAAAAATCAAAAGCTAGGAAAAACCCCCCTCCTTAACCACACTTAAAATTCAATGTTGCTCCTCAAGGGAAAGATGCTCCTTAAGAGGAAGAAAGAAATTGATCTGACCCACTGAGAGCTGGCCATTGATTTTCCCTGTTGCCCATGCTCAGGTGTGACAGAAGTACCTGCCCAGGAGCAGATATCAGGGGCTGCTGAGAAACAAGGGATTCCCACAGGTCCCAGTGCACGCTGACACAGGTTGGTGATCTCCAGGAAGCCCAGAAATGTAGCCCCATGGAGGTCACTGGGCAGGAACAGGAGGTCTGAGATGGCGTTGTGACTTTCATCAGAGAGATCGTTATCCAGCAATTGTCACTGATTGAAAAAGGAGTCTTTTGAATAAAATACGTTTCTATGAGATGGGCAAAAACCAATTTTATAAGAGCTTGAGTTCCATCAAAAAATCTATGAGGGCTTCTAGCAATTTCCAGAAGAAGAAAACAGCCAAAATGCCACAAAGCCCGGCCTCTCACACCTTACTCTTCTGCTGAAAGAGCTGAGCAGTGCTCAGGTAGGCTCCTCACTACTCCATATCTGCAACAGAGGTGTAAGGAGAATGAGATTGAATGAGGGAGGTCTGTATATGACATCCTCTAATTTCACACACAATATTCCGAGTTGAAACATAACCACAAGGATCGCAGAGTCCAACTCCTAAGTTACTGGCCTGTATATTTTATCGTATGCAGTAAAATAGAAATCCACTTTAGTACAGTGGTAAGTGCCCCCACCTGGCGTGTGGGAGACCTGGGTTCGATTCCCGCCAGGGAGACAGTGTTAAGAGTTGGACTCGATGATCCTTGTGGGTCCCTTCCAACTCAGAATATTCTGTGAAATTTGACTTTTGATGGATAGAAAATGCTAACTTTTTTAAAAAGTACAAAGTAATCAACAGACACAAGTGCCTCCTAACTTTCAGATCAAGTGGAGCAAACTCTTTTCCAAACAAAATGGGTTGAGTTGGACTAATTTATTTCTACACATTATCTACAATATGTCCCATCATTAATTTAAGAAAATTCTAAATACACAGTTGTTTCAAGAGGCCTTTACTGCAACACTGTGTGAACTGCAGGACTGAGCTACCATCTTCCTATTTGTCAAAAAGTAGCTAAAAAAAATAAATTGCTCACTGTACACTGTCATACACACAGGTATCTCTATCTCAGAAATAACTGCACTATCCTGGATTTCTGTTAAAGACGAACTGGCTAAGGTTAGGAATTTCTCTCTTATACTCTTAACTGGGACAAAAAGCCCTAATACATTTTTTAGAAAATTTGAAGTTCAGAAAGTCTGTGTGTCACAAAACTTTGTTCTGAATCAGCCCAGTACCACTGACTGGGCATCAAGAGTATGGTGCTCACATGTTTCTTCAGATGCTGGGCTCTTTGATCAAATGACATCTATGCTGCATCATCTTAAGGCAGATTAATTTCCCTCAGCCAAAGGACAGATGTAGCAGAGCCAAGAACCTTAAGCAGAATCATATGGACATGAGGCTCCTAAAGTGCAGCTCACTGGAGACACTCTGGCTGCTCCTACAAGTAGGAATTGCATGAAAAACTGACTCAGAGAGAGCTCAGTTCAAAGAAAATACAACCAAACAATCATGTCAAAACTGATGTTTACTAATGACATAACAAATAAAACTGTAAAAGATTATGTCTTCCTTTTCTTCACCAAAGATACATATATCTGCATCCTGTCAGGTATGTGTGCTACTGACCTTTATATACAGTCCTAGTTTCTACTGGGACTGCAGAATAAAGTTCTTAGAGGAGGTTTATTTCCCAGTGATGAACTATAAATACTGAAATAAGTTTCTCCTCTTTGAGGAACAAGAGCTTCACATGGCTGTGATTAGAAATTATAATTAACCTTTTTGTTTATTGGTTTCTAACTTAAGAATATGAATTAATAATTAACTAATTCTTCATTCTAACTAAGAATAAGAATGTAAAGAATTAAAAATCTCTATAGGACTGTAAAAGTGTTAAAGTATCAAATTAATTGCAGTGATTTACTCAGTTTACTTAGGACATGAACTCTGTAAATGCCAAAGGAAAATTACTGTCTGTCTGTCTGTCTATCTATCTATCCATCCATCCATCCATCCATCAGAACACATTAGCCCTGGGAATATACCCTGCTGCACTAAATCCAGTTGAATATTATGGAATATTTTACTAGACAGACTCACTCATCATCTGGGAACAAATGAAAAGATTCCTTATTTTTGTATTTTCCTTTTTCTTACCCCATTTTTTTGTTTTCCTTGTAGTTTCATGTGTCTATCACTTATCCCCTTGACATGATGATACTATTTTCCTGTTCATATTATACTGTGGTTTTTGTCTTTCTTAACTTCAGGGTACCAACTCCACATCTGCCTTCTGGCCATGGCCCTAGGTGCCTGTTTCAGATACTGGGAATATCTGGAATAAAATAATGCTCTGGCTCTGCATCACAGGTTCACAGGTTATTCTGAGTTGGAAGGGACCCTCAGGATCATCTAGTCCAACTCCACACCAACATCCTTTTGTTCTTTCACCCAAGGACCAACACAAGGATGAAGGAATCATCAACGAGTTAAACTATCCTAAGACACCACAGGTTTGATGAAACAGAAGGGACAAGAGCTGGGGAATCTGTTTTATATATAAGTAGAAATAAAACTGGTAAGAGGGTATGTATTTTCATACGTTTAGTAGGTACCACAGTTAAAAAAATCAGGAGCGAAAATCTTACTTTTGCTTCCCTCTCTCCAAAAGTACAAACAGATGACTTTTCCTATCTCAGATATGATTTTTCAGTGTGATGAAAAACAGTTTCCTTGCACATGACAGAGGGAAGCCTCAAGTAAAGTCAGCAGAGGGCTCCCCATTGCCTCGGTAGACAACATATGCAAGATGGTCACACAAACACTTTTTAAAAAATCGTTACTGTAGTAACAAGGTTTTTCTTATTTTTTAACTGTGTGTGTGTATATATAGGGGGAAGAAGAGAGCTATTTAAATTTATGAACTAAAGTCAACAATTCTGGATACTGCTGATTTCTGACTTTGCTCTAATTCAAGCTTAAAACTCCCCTTTGTTCTTAAAACGTTAGATGCACAACAGCTTTGACTGATTTTTAATTAAACTGTTTTTTCCATATTTCAGACATTCTTAAAGTTACATTAGATAACTTACAAGTGTCATACTAAACTTCCTATTTTTAAAAACCTTTGTATGAAAATCGTATTTAGACTTCTAAAGTTTGTTGCCCCAATTTTCAAAGACACTGAACACATGTTTGTTCACCTTGTAGATAGAGGGCAAAGTCAGAGTCAGCTGTGGGTAATATGCATTTATGAAAAGCAGACCACTTATTTATAGGCCTAGAAATGGATGGCAATTTAAATTAAATGTAGGTACCAACATTTGCAAATGCTGGCCTTGAATCACGAACATGAAAAAGACTCTGGGGATGCCATTAACTGAATTGACCTCTTGTGTGCATAATTGGCACTAAGGCCAAAAAAGCCAACAATGTACCTTTGGAAATTTAATTTAGCAGGGACAATAGATGATAGTTTTGTTATGAAGCCCCGATTATTATGAAAACACTGATTGCAAGGCCTGTTTCCTTAGAAACTCACCAAAAGGTGACACATTCTGTTGACTTTCTATTATACATTCATAACATCATCCTTCAATTCTATGTCATAAAGAATTTATGTAGGACATTAATCATGCAAGACCATTAAATTGTTATCTCATTTCAGTGATAATTGTTTACTGCTATAAATGGCTCATGTTTTGTTCCAACAGTTGGACTGTGACTAAAATGTATCCTCAGAGCAATGTTAGCAAAGAAGATTAACTTCTTCAGAGGGGAGGAGTTAGGAAATTAGGGGAGCATTTTATTATTGTGTAGGAGACAAGATGACTTGTAAAAACTGGATAATTCCATTACCAAGTGGACCAAATAAAACAGTGGCAATAAAAACCTAACCTGGTCACAGCTATGTCCACCTGTCCAAGAGTTCTAGGTAATTATTTTTTGCAAAACCCTCATGTTAATAATGTACCTGGCCCTTTTCCCAAAATATAATGAACAGGGTATAATTCTTTCCCTTTTTTATAGTTGCTTAAAACAATATCAGCTGAATGTAATAAAAATGAATTATGAAATACACACGCAATTACGAGGAAAACAAAGATTGAAAACAAAATGTCGAGCATCTACAGGAAGGAATGTTCATTAAAAAACAGAGCAAACCTGCCCCCCAGCATAACTCAGCTAATCAGAGTTACACTGTGCAAAGCAATGATTTGTCACCTGCTTTTAGATTTCCCTACTGACTTCTGTGTGGAATAAGAATAGGATCAATTTAAAGCAGTCCTTTAATCCCACGGGTGCCATCACTAATGCTGCTGTCTGTTACTGCTTTCTAAATGGAACCCAATGATATATTTTTCTGTAGCAAAGTGTCTACTTTATGAGCATAATAAATAGCAATGGCCCTTTAATGACAACTTTAGCTTTGGCCATTATAGTACATTTTAAGTGCTTAAAAACACTAATGGGAGCTATACAGTGTTAATTATACTTAAGATATGAGTGCTGTACACAAGAACTACTGCTACATTAAGTAAAACACTTCTGCTAATCCTAATTATAGCCTGTATAGAAGAGATAAGAGAAATCAAGTGCTCCTTTACAGCAAGTTCCTAAAATAGCAGAGACAGGAAGGACAAATTGGCTTGAAAAACATTGGAAGCACCTTCCAGCATAAGACTTTATCCTTATTTACCCCGTTTATATAAGCACAAGTTCCGCTGTGCTGAGGTGGCCCTGTCATCAGCCCTGCACAGGGCTAATCTGTGCCCTGGTTCTGTATAAACATGAATCAACACACAGACATTAATCTGAAAGAGCAGGCTGGAGACTTTAAGAGTACAGGGATGAAGGGCAAGATGAACAGGCAAGTCTAGAATCACCTTGACTAAGTCTGTGGATTTAACTCCGGTTTCTGAGTTCAGAAGGAAGTTGCTGGACCATTTTTCTACACACTAGATTTCCAGGGGTGATGTAGATTTTCCTGTAGCAGCTATTTGTGTCTAATTATCTATAGAGAAGAAACTTAATATTATGCTCCACTAAAGACAACTCAACAAAATACCTGAAACTAGGTAAGAGATTAATATGGCCTAACTGCTTGCAATAAATAATGCTCACATCTTAGCTGAGCCTTTAAGCCTGAAGAACTTTCCACTGGTTTATGAAAGTCAGGGACTGCTTTCAAACATTTCATCAAGGACAGACAGGAAGCAGAAATAAGAAAATCTCCTGAGAAATGCAAATAATATTCAGATAAAGTCCACTAATACTTCAGACTTGAGCTCTAATCCTAATGTTGCTCAAATGAAAACCTATGGGGAGTGGCTCCGGGAACTGGGGTTGCTCAGCCTGGAGAAGAGGAGACTCAGAGGTGACCTCATTGCTGTTTACAACTACCTGAGGGGAGGTTGCAGCCAGGTGGGTGTGAATCTCTTCTCTCAGGCTGACAACACCAGAACAAGAGGACATGGCCTTAAGCTGCACCAGGGGAGGTTTAGACTGGATGTTAGGAAGAGGTTTTTCACAGAGAGAGTGATCCCTCAGTGGAATGGACTGCCCAGGGAGGTGGTGGTTCCACGCTTGTGGGCCTGATCCTTGGGTGGGTGTTCGCTTGGGAGTTGGACTAGATGATCCTGTGGGTCCCTTCCAACTCAGAATAACCTGTGATAACATCTGTATAAAGCACTGGTTTTGCTAGTCCTTCACGGATGCCCCTTGATCACAAGAATTATCACTTTTATATTTTGGAAAACATAACTTGTAACTTCTGTATTAGGTATATTAGTGTGATTATAACTAATGAAAACATTTTTTTCTGTAAGGACATTGGTTTTCGCACCCCTGAGAAGGAATGTGAAGAAACAAACAAGGGAAAGACTGCTGTGATATATCTATCAAGTTCCTGGTCCTAGTAAACAAACAGGCGGAGACTGCGGTGGTAAATCTGTCAAATTCCTGGTCCTAGTAAACAAACTAGGTTGTAAGTTACACACTCCCCTAATTTAAGACTTGAGAAGAATGCCAACTACTGAAAAAACCTAGCAGATGTCAAAAGTCCACGTGAGGAAGACCCTTTACTTCGGGCTCAAGACACCCAAAGACCCCCAAAAGACCCCCAAATGAACACTAGAGAGGTGGAATTAGGGTGGAGAATGGAAGGAAACTTATGCTAAAGAGACACCGGACACTAATCTACGTAAACCACTCTTATTCTCGGGTACTTAATGTTTATTCCTGTTTTCCTTAATGTATATGTATGACTATGTAGCATATAATGGGTGACTGTAATTCCAGTTGTTAGACAGGTAAGGAGGAAAATCCCCCCGTCCTTGCAACATTGCTAATAAAACATACCTGCTCCAAAACTCCTTGGAGTCTTGGGGTTTGTTTCCGTAAATCACCCTTCTTGATCCCCAAAGGTATCCAGATGGATGTATGTTTAGATACCTCCTCTACCCCTCTTTACAGACCTTGTTTACGTCATAGTCCAGCATAGCTTTGTTTCAGGCTCACATACAACCAGTCCTGAAAGTATGTATCCACCAGGAACAGTAGATTTATCTCTAAATAAACAGGGTAGACATGAGAAAGCAAAACTCTCATGTGCATGGTCTTAGTTTGCTGTCAGAATTGCAGGGAAACAGGAGTGTGAGTCTACAGCAGCTGCCCTGCGTTGTTACAGTCAGGAAGAAGTGTGGCACCTCACCTAGGCTTGAGTAAGGTGTTTGTCTCTGGTCAGGAACTTATGACAAGAAATCACAATCCAGTTAAACTTCTGCTTTAGGTAATCACAGAAAATGCAAAATGACAGACAAGGCCATCTTAATTATCATTACATCCTGTGCTAGCAATTCTAGAACTGAGCTGACATGAGAAATAAACACAACACAGAAAATTCCTGTTCTTCAAGTATTCTGAGTCTTCCGATGCTTTCTTAATTTGCAAATTAACCGTGAGAAAAAGTGACAAGAGACTTCAGCAGCTGAAGTACTGATGGAAACACTGGCAAAACCCAACCTGTCCCCCCACTTTATCATTCAAATATATCTTTTTTAAGATCCATTTCTGTTCAGACTTCTTTACTGTATCTTCTTTACTGTGACCATACTCAGCACTTCAAGTGTTATTTTCAGGGTAAGAGTACCTCCTTGTTTTGAAAAATGTCGCTGAAGTTATCAGTGGCTCAGTAATCAGAATGAACTGGGACTTTGTTTTCAAAATGGAGAGAGAAAAAAATAATCTCCTGAAAGCAAACACATTGCTTGAAGCTAGGTCAGTCAGGTTTTCATGGCTACAGCTAAATGTTTTATCTACAAGTTTGCCTGCATTTGCTTCAAGGTAAACTACTGAAGCCTTAAATTTAACCACAGCCTAAGTAAAATTAGTGCAGTAAACTTCAGATAAGCATGCATGGGGGAAAAAAAAAAAGAAAAGAAAAAAGAAAAGAAAAGAAATGAAAATGTGTCTGCAACTGATGGTATCTAATTACTGTGGAAATATATTGTGGTTTCCTGTCTCGTAGTTTTTCATTTTTCCTATTGTTCTCACTCTGCCACTTCAAGCAGGGTTATGTGAATGTCTCCAACATGATGTTTTTTAAGGAAAATAAAAGCAGAACCTCAGAAAATGATGGTCATAGGCTGAGGTAACACCTGACAGGCTCAAGGCTGCCAGACACAAATGAAGCCCCCACAGCTAAAGAATCCCAACCTAACATTGTAAAAAGGGGGAAGAAGCAGATGAGCAGTGGCTCTGAGGGGGACAGAGACAGTAAAGATGAATGTATATTTTTGTTCCTGATCTTGGCATATTGATCACAATACCAATCTTTTGGGTAAAGCACTGAAGGTCTTACAGAGGATGTGTTACAGTTATTAATTGTAGCTTTGAGTATATTTTGAATAAGCCTTTTGGAGACATAAAGTGTTAAAATATGTTATTATTTTACTTCCAATATCCTCCAAGGATTGTATTGCAGAAGCATTGTTTTAACACTGAAAAACGATTTGTTTAGCATCTACAGATTTATTCACACAAAAGAAGTGTTCCTCAAAGAATCCCTATCAGCTCAAATACGAGTCATTTATTAACAGCAAAACCGTAAAAGCTGCTCTTCCTTTGTCATCTTTATAAATCTATTTTGCAAATATATTTCCTTCCTCTTCAGATAATATCAAGTTTCTCTAGTGGCTGTGCTAAAGCACAGAAAAAGGTGTAAATATTTTGACCACTTCAATTTGATATTCCAAACTGCCTTGGTAAAATGTCAGAAATGATCCTCATAATTTGTAATCCATCTAGAACTATTTTTGTAAAACCTTTTTGACACATAGTTTGTTACTGGTCTAGTACTTTCTTTGGTACTATTTCCACAAGACTGTCAATATTTATTTTGCCATGGTTATGGCAAATATAAATATGGAGAATATATGCCCATTCCCTAAATCGATACTAGCAATCCATAATATTTAAATAGAATTAGCATCACCAATTTTCAGTGTATTTTCAGTGAGCCTGCTGCAGAATGCACAGGATTCAGAATAATTAGCATGTGAAGCTACTCTTGTCATTTCACTCCTCTGTTTTTATTAGAACTCATTACTGTGCCATCACATTTCAGAAGTACTGATGCAGAATTTGGATTTGACAGTGATTCAGGAATGAGCCAGCCAGAAATTTATCTGTAGGGACTCACAGATCTTTCTATAATATCTGCCTACCTGGGCACCACTCCAAGTAACTGCATTTTCATGTCACTCAAGGGTGCTGCCCGCAGGTTACAGTGCCAGCTGATCTGTATTGTAAATGATACAAATTGTTTCGTTCATTAAGAGACAAAATTCATCCCAACAGAATCGAAGGAGCCAAGGGAGCAGGAACAGTCCCAGTCTCCATCCAGCTCTACAGGGCTGTAGGGAAATATGGAAACTGGGCTTGCTGGACCCTGTCCCCGGGGCTTATCCCCTTCTATACAGATGTTGATCTGTGTAAATAGTGCTGGAAAATCAATGTAACAGAGCAAACCATGGAAATGCCTCAAAAGCTGTAGATATGAGAAATTCTTTATGATGGTGGTGGTGAGGTACTTGAACAGGTTGCCCAGAGAAGTTGTGGATGCCCCATCCCTGGAAGTGTTCAAGGCCAGGCTGGATGGGATCCTGAGCAATGGGGCCAAGTGAAAGATGGTCCTGCCCATGGCAGGGCAGTTGGACCAAGATGATCTTTAAGGTCTCTTCCGACCCAAACTATTCTGTGATTCTATGATGGTAAGTTACACCTGCTGAACTGCAGGGTACCCAGTCTGCTTCTGAGGGCAATCCCAATTTAAGAGGCTTCTATCCATAGTCTTTCCAGTGAAGGTGAAACTGTGAAATTTGAGGTACAAATTGGTGAGGGATTGCTGTATATACCCATGTTCTGGATGATTATTTCTGTACAGATCACTTCAGATTGTGAATTGGCATAACTAAAGGAGTGGTGAACTGCCTAGACTGGAAGTGCTTCCAGAGAGAGATAGGATGTTGGCTTTCTACCTAGAGAAAATGTCTGTGCAATCAGTATCTTCACAGCAGAATGCCAAGAAAGTAAGAGAGGCAGAAGCTTCCAGTGGCTCCTGGATAAAGAGAGAACCCTTCTTGCAACACTAGAATTGCTACATAAGGTAGACTTGAAGATTCTGAGAAAGAGAAATCTTTCTACTGCTTTCTTAGACTAAGATCCAGGAAACAAGGCTCATTGATGTCTGTTTCTTGCAAATAACTGTTTTTAACATTCCAATTTGCTTTGTTTGATATTACAGCTGAGAAACAGTAATATGTATGAGTGTATTTGATAATAACTCATTGAAACAGGGAGGAATATAATAATTATCTACACCACTGAATGGTTTTTAGTTCAGCATGCTGGGGAAAAATAGAATAAATTCCTCTATCCTTGAACTACTTTATATACTTATTCATTAAACCACAAGATTGAAGTCATGGAACATTAAGTCCCATGCACAGTAGCACAAAAAGTGAAGTCCTACTGCTGACATCTTCTTATCACACCCCTCCTGGACAACCCACTTTCATTGGGATATATAAGACATGGTCTCCAATTGCCTATAAGTAGTTTAGTTACTGTGACCAGTTTTGGGCAGAGCATCTCTCTTTCCTACAGTAATTTCTCTGTGTTGAAATGCTGGTGGATTTATAGCTTTGGATGGAATTGCTGAGGGATGTACCTATTGTGTGGGTCAATAGAGGACTTCACTCTTCCGTCCTATCAATCTCACAAGGGCTGTATTTACTTTACAATTTCAGGAAAATGAAAAGAATTAACTGAGACCTCTTTTCTCTGGTAAAAACTTCTGTGAGAAAGGCATAATAAGCCTATAAGGCAGTAAGTGTTCTCAGTGTCCTCATCTGCCCAAGTCAGTTGCAGTTTCTGGCACTGAGCACTACACAAGAATTTCACGGTACCTTAAGGCATTCATTCTTCACAAATAAATGTTAAGCTAAAATCTTCCTCAAACAGGCAGAGCATCACATACCCCTTATCTTCTCCTGACCAATGACACCCTCGTCCTCAGTATATATTATTTGAAATATGGCTGAAGTCAGTTAGAGAATTTGCAAATGATGTTTGAACAAGAATTCTAGAAGAAATTATAATACAGCAGGCAAACAGCCAATGGAATGATCACATCTCTCTCTCTCCATTTCAGACCTGCATTTTGTTTTAAATTGTGCCATTTTTCCAGTCAAGGACATATGTAATTCTGGTGGAATGGAATTAGTAAAAATCTTAATAAAAATTTTTGTTAATATAGATTACCTCAGAGTTGGTGACATAACTATTTTTTCAACAGCCATTAAAAATGCAGAGATGTCATCTCTCAAATTATCATTTAGCTACTGACAAAACCAATAGCAAATAAAAATAAAATAATTTATTAAAAATATTATATTATTAATCATCACAATATCACAGTATCACAGTGTTGATAAGGCTGGAAAAGATGTTGGAGGTCATTAAGTCCAACCTATAATCCAACTAAAATCTAACAGCTATAACATTTATATCATGGCCCTCAACACCTCATATATAATAAAGAACCCTCCTCTGAAGAAGTCATCTTAAAGAACATTAAAAAAAATCTGGTTTGCATTCTAGAATACTCTTGATCACTATAAGCTTTATCTATTGGTCATCAGAGAAACGTGTGAGAGAGTCTCTTGTTCTTGAATATGGTGCCAAAATAAAAGTGTGAAGTTAATATTTTCTTCTTTTTGTACTCTTCCAGTTGGTGGCTTTCCCAACAAGATTGGTCTTTTGTTTTGACAAGTAACTGGTACAAAAGTTTTAGAATTTCTGAGTATTAAAGGCACTATTCTCTTACTTTCATGTCCTAACCTCAAACACCTTTGAGGTACTATATGATGAAATACTGTTTTGTCTACACTAAATTTGTCTCAGAATGGCAGATGAAGAAGGCTCACATTTAAAAATTATTTCTAGAGAATACAAACATAACTCATACATGTAGCAAGAATGTTACAGATAAGAATAGTATGTACTACACAATAGTACAATGCATTACTGCTAATGTAAGATTAGCTAGACAATAACATGGATATTTGAATAATAGTTTATCACATCATACATTAAGATTTTTCCTAAAACTTTAATAGGTTTATTACTATACCTTTAAAATATATTATATTAAAAATTTTGAAAGTATTATAGAATTGGGACCACAAATTAAATTCACTAAAAAAAAAAAGAAACAATGAGGAATATTGTCATATATGTCAAATCCATCAAAGTGTCCACCTTTTCAATGTTGTAAGAGGGAAAAGAGGGGTATTGACTTATCACTGCAACTTTCATAACCATAAATCAGGATCACAGAATGGCTGGTACTGGGTGGGACCCCTGGAGGTCACCTCATCCAATACCCTCCTGCTCAAGCAAGGCCACCAACAGCCCAGGACCTTGTCCAGATAGTTTTCCAATATCTCCAAGTATGGAAACACCACAACCTGCTTAGACAACCTGTGCCAGTTAGTGGCCATTCTCACAGTGAAGTGTTTCCCTGTGCTTAGAGGAACTCTCCTGTGTTTCAGTTTGTGCCACTGCCTCCAACTGTCACTGGCTCCATCCCCTTTGCACATTCCTTTCAGGAATTTATACACATTACTGAGTCATCTGCTCTGGGCTGAACAGCCCCAGCTATCTCTACTTTTCCTCACAAGAGAAATATTCCAGTCCCTAAATCCTCTTAGCTGCTTTTCACTGGGCTTCCACCACCATGTCCATGTCTCCCTGACAGAGAGGAGCCCAGAGCTTGACACACGACTCCAGGCATGGCCTCGA
Source organism: Pitta sordida (assembly GCA_013390025.1). Lineage (NCBI taxonomy): Eukaryota > Metazoa > Chordata > Aves > Passeriformes > Pittidae > Pitta > Pitta sordida. The sequence goes on from WEKX01004462.1 coordinate 239,753, forward strand.
CAGTGCTGGAGAGAGGGGAAAGGTCACATCCTTGATCTACTGTTTATGGTTTCCCTAATGCAGCCCAGCATAACATCACCCTTCTGTATAGCAAGGGACATTTCTGGCTCACGTGCAACTGGGTGTCCACCAGGGCCTTGTCTGCCAAGCTGTTTTCTAGCAGGGTGATCCATAGGATATGCTGATGCATGGGGTTGTCCCCAGCTGCAACACTTGGAACTTCCCATTCCCACTGTTGGGAATTCACACAGCTCAGGTCAGGTCCCTCTGGATGGCAGCACAACCCTCTGGCATATCGGACACTCCTCCCAGTTTTGGGTCATCAGCAAACTTGCTGAGGATGCACTCCGCCCTTCATCCAAGTCATTAATGATGATGTTAAATGGAAGTGGACCCAGTATTGACCCCTGGGGTACACACTAGTTACACACTTGTTACTGGTCACCAACCAGACTGTGATGCTTGATCACCACTCTCTGGGCCTGACTGATGAGCTGTGGGAGACAATATCTGTCACTCACTCAATATATTTCTGCCAGCAAACATGATGCTGATCATAGACTACTCTGCCCAGGTGCCCATGGAAAACACAACATTCTTGCCTATTGAAATTGCAGCGTGGTGTACATGGAACTGGCTGGTTCACAAATTTGTTTACTGCGCTGATGCTGTAACAAAGGAATTCTTTACAAAATAGCTGGACCTGCTCCTTCTCAGGCGAACAGGTAATTGCAAGGCCTGGTAACTAATTGCTACTACCATTCATACAAATGCAAACAGTTCGGGTGTTTTTTTTTCTCTTTTTGTATTTCTACAAGTGGAATGTGGACTAGTTTGTATCTGAGAGACATCTGAAGCACGTAATTGCCAAATTTCTCATCTTGTGTTCCAGCTAAGCTGATTGCATTTTTCTCTGTTGGCATTAGTTTCCATCTCATTTTCTCCTTCATGTAAGGTCACACCACTGTGTCCAAAGAGCAACAGAAACTTTCAGAGATTTGTTCAATTAATCTTTCAGCACTCTTAAATATCTGATATCTGTATTTTATAACAAAGATCATAGATTATAAACTTGCACTGTTATATTGTTTAGTCATTCATAACTATATAGGTTAACGAATTTCCTCCTTTGTCTAGTCCTATCATGTGTCTCACAAGGGAATTGGTTGTTTTTTCCATGGTAGGTAATTATTTACTGCTTGCTATATGTTTGCTGAGTTTTGGGGGGGGGTTCCTTCCTTTTTTTTTTCAGTTTCATTACATTCTACAATGTTGTGCCTCATTGGAAATCCTGACGACACACTGTGCTGAAAGTGATGGAGCCATTGAGAGTCTCAAGGCTAAAGCTGATAAATGAATGTACCACAAGAACAGGCTACCCTGAATTTTGGCTATAGGAAGTATTTGAGGGAGAAGATACTGGTCCTAATTCAATGTTCATAAAAATTAAATACAGACAGTTTTTCAGGAAAAAAACAATTTTTTATGTCTGCTTCCTTACTGAAACACATTAATATCTTTTTTATAGATATATTTTAACATCCTTCTTCTTCCATTTTTGTCTGAACATATCTGAATATAAATTGCCATGAAAAATGCTGCTTTATGGTGTTTCTTTCTAAGGCTAAGTTGAAACAGCCACACCAGTAAATTAAAAGGATTCAATGTATTTCTGGGATAGGAAGGATATTTAACATGGCAAGACTTTTCCTTGTTTTATAGTTTTAACAAGTTCCTGCTCACCAAAGCAGAGCAAGTCAAACTGAGCAGGCTGCATTGTCACTGTGCAGTGTGTGGGAGGAGGGTACAATTGTCCCAGTAATCTGTTCTGGGACATCCCTGCGAAACAACTAGAGACAGGCCACATCATCCAAAGCATTGCTGATGCTCTAAAGGTCCTGAGTGCTCTCTTGCTTTGAAAATTAAAAGGGATTTTTGCTCCTAACTGATTAAGATACATTTGAAAAGGGAGTGGAAGCTGTGAAGCATTTTTTGGTAATAATTTGCCCACTAGCACAGAATCACAGAATCAGTAAGGTTGGAAAAAACCATAGAGGTCATCAAATCCAACCTACCACCTATTACCTAACCTAGCCAAACCTGTTACCTAACCTGTTGCCATCCTGCTACCAACACACCATCCTACCTATAACATTTCATACAGTGGGTGCACCCTTCCCTTTATTGTTAACTGAGTGGATGTGTTGGAGAAAAACTAGATTTTTTGCTTCATATTCTGGGCCACCTCTATGCAGTACATCTATGAGACCGTCCAGCCAACTATTGAATTAAGTTATATTTCGAAATATACACTTTTTTACTATGCATTACAGAATCACAGAATCACAGAAAATTATGAGTTGGAAGGGACCCACAAGGATCATCTAGTCCAACTCACCGTCTAATACCCGTACAGCGACCAAGAGCACATCCCAGAGTATAATAACAACCTAGATGCCTCACAGTCTAGCAGGCCACTCTGAGCCGGAGGGGGCCCAGGGTCATCCAGCCCTCACCCCCCAGCTAGACCAGCTAGACAGGCTCCCTGGGAAAGCAATCATGGTCTCAAACTTGCCAGAGTTCAAGGAGTGTTTGTAGAATGCTCTCAGGCACATGGTGTGGGACTGTCCTGGGCAGGTCCAGGAGCTGGACTTCAACAAACCTTGTGGTCCCTTCCAACTCAGGACATTCTATGATTCTGTATGTTCATACAGTAAAACTGTCTTTAATCTATACAGGAAAAAAAAAGCTTTGCCAAAAGCATTTGTTTTCAAAATAACCATTATCCAGCTTATCTATATGGGTACGGAATGAAGACAGAAGTACACACCATATCTGTCAGACCACAAAAAAAAACCAGTGCCATCATTCTCACATCCTCACAGTTCTGTTTTCACTATGAACTATGCAAAAAAATACAAAAGGTTATGGTGGTGAATGAACTGGGGAATGGACTGCGAGTCTATGGATGGACAGCTGCTGGGTAATGGATAATTCTCATCCATAACAAAGCTCAGACCTGTGGTATGCAGAACCTGCCCATTTCTGAGGAAAGAGAAATAAAACAGTCAGCTGGCACATTGTCATAAGTCTGTTGAGGTGGAACTGAATGGAATGGTATAACCATCATGCACTGGGCGTACTGTGACAGGTTACAGACAGTTGATAAAATGAAATCTCAAATAAAGGAGCAACCTTCTTCTACTGTATCCTGCAATTAAAGCCATTAGGCAAAGGAAAGACCATTTTGATTCCCACCTTTATGATTCTGGAATGTCTCTCTTCATTGTGCTGATAAAATGTAATGTGTTATATATTTCACCACGACAAAATGTAATTGATGTCATGATCAGTTTTAAATTATTGCTTGTATAATGTATGCTTTTAGAAGAAGTATATTTATTATTGTAAAATTTCTGAAACTTGTTTGAAATTACCATGAAATGTACCAGAGTGGAAGAAGAAGATTTGTCAATGACAGGACTAGTTATTTGAAAGATTTTAACTTTCAAGGCAATTTCACAATTCTTTCAGCTCCCATCTTTTTTTTTTTAGGGGATAAAAGGAATAAGGGAAAGGAAATATCTGCTACATTTTTATACCAAGATAAAAGGAGGAATAAGAATAATGTTTTATGTAACAGCAATAAAAATTTAGATGCATGTAACTTTATGAAAACAACATAGATAAAAAAGAGTAAGAAGTAGAACAGATTTCCATCACCAACATCAACATAAAAAAAGTCAAGTCACTGTAAAACTAATTAGACATTGCTATCTTTTACATTCATAGATGTGCCTAGCAATGATGCATTATCACTCAGGTTTAAGCGCTGGATCATTAACTCTGCAGAAATGTTACAAGCATTTGTGTATACAAGATTAAATGCTAGACATTCTCGCAATGCTCCATATTCTATTATATCATTTTAGCCGCTCTTTTATCTCTCTGTCACTTTCAATGAACTGTAAATTTGATAGCATGTTTACAGATATTTTTCTTCCACTGACTAAACTATCAAAAGCCTGTATGATGATTATATCATTTCTTTGGCCCCTGAGGATTAGAATGAACAATGTGCAATGCTCTGAAATGCGTTTGTATGGAATGCCTGCTCAACATTTTCTGCACAGTTCTTTGGCCTCCCTTAGAAAGGCATTCCCATACCTCTCAGACGAGTTGCCCTGGACTACAACAGATGAAAGAAGACATAAATACATGGAACACTATTTCAGAGCAAGATGGACTGAAGGGAAAGAGGGGGGAAAAAAGGGATAATGACAAAACTCTTCCCAAAAGCTCCTAAATGCTATAAGAAGTGAAATGGGTATTTTAGAGAAGTGAAATGGGTATTTTAGAGATGAGTGCCTGGGTATTATGTCTAGAGTAGTGATCAGAGCAGATCTCATGATCTGGTGACTTAATAGCTATAGTAGTACATAATTGTACTACAGAGTACCGGTTTCCAGCTTAACAGAAGAAAACAATCATAGACTATGCCACGATCTACACACTCAAATGAAAAATATTTGCAAAACACAAAAATTAAAGGATGTTTTACCACCGATTCCAATGTTTTGCTGGCTCAGGAGCAACAGAGAAGTGCAAAGCAGCACTGAATAGCCACACACAGAGCAACCTGTTCACTGGGTATTGCCCAGGAAAGTGAGACTGTTCTGAGTTGGTCTTACCCACAGGGGTAGATGATCTTTAAGGTCCCTTCCAACCCGAGCCATTCTATGACTCCATGATCATTATTACCAACACACCTTTCCTGGGCTTTTTCACTTTGTCCTGGGATATCCTGTGAGAATAATACCAAACAGATCCAGGCTCACACTTCACAGCCTCTGCAATAAGGGACAGCAATGCCAAATGAAGAATAAGATTATTATCCCAGGTCTCAGGAAAGCAACTTCCTAGCCCATCCAAAACAATTACACTCTTGGGAGTATAAATCATCATTTTTCAGACAGTGTTATGTGAAACAAAGTACTTTTCTGCACAGATCACCTCTCTTCCTCCTAGTGACTGATTACAGGACCAACCACAGCAATTCATTATCTGGAAAACAGATAATGGAAGGGTATTTAAAGTACTTTAAGCTTTCTTTTTAATCAAATTTAAAGCTGTGAATTAAAGATTCAGAACTATAACACTAGGCAGATTCACAGACCACCAGAAAAGTCTCCAGAGAACACAGTTTACCCTTTTTTTGTGATAAAAAGCAAGACAGAAGAGAGTTTAGTGACCATTGGAAAGATTTAAAGGCTGACTTTATCTTAGCATGTGCTTTGCAGAACAATTAGCAGTCCGTGAAACACTAGGGAGAAGACCAGGAAATATTTGTTCAGTACAGGTTCAGCAAGTTAATAATAACACAGGTACGATTTACAGAGAAAATGTTTACATTTTAATATTTTTATATGTAACAAAATATAAAGCTGTTTAAACACATTTAGTTTGGCTACAGAAAAGAAACTCATTGCTACCTGCACCTCTAATTTACTTACATCCTAGCTTCAGCTTCCCCTTCAGTGATTAAAACGAAATATAATGGTATGCCTGGACATATTTAAGCTGGCTTCCTAACCTACTCCCTGTGCCTAAAGAATACCATTTGTTCTTCTTGAAACATTTTGAAAGAAATTTTTAATTTTGAAAGAGACCTGTTGCATTATGGAATCACCAACTCTTTATTGTAACAATGAACTTCATGGTTTAACACAAGACAAGGGGCTACAGTTAAGGTTACACATCTTCACTATCAGAGACCCTCATGTTTCATGTGACAAATTTTCCAGAGAGATATTGAGGAAAAAAAAAAAAGTATTTAACTCATCACTCTAAAACATGCTAAGCTGAAGTGGTGCCCATGGTTCCACGCTTGTGGGCCGGATCCCTGGGTGGACATTTGCTTGGGAGTTGGACTAGATGATCCTGTGGGTCCCCTTCCAACTCAGAATAATCTGTGAACCTGTGAAGGTTTCGACAGATAACTTCACAGGTTCACAGAATTTATAAGGTTGGAAAAGACCACAGAGATCACCACGTCCAACCTAACCTTATCTATTATGTAACCTATTGCCAACCTATTGCCCAACACACTATACCATTATCTAGATCATGGCACTAACTTACCATAGTCAGGCAGAAAGGAAATTACAGAAACTAATAAAATAGAAGTTAACAAAGTTTAAATCACTTAATAGCGGTTTCCCACATTTAAGCCCGATCTTAATTTCACTGAATGACCCAATTCAGACCTTGTTGGTTGTTTTCAAAACTAAAATGTGCTAGATGGAATCTTACAATACAAATACATGGAACAAAATCAATTAAAATATTGACATTAAATGATACATGGCAAAACAACCCATGGTAATTTTTTTAAAAAGTTTCAAAAATGTGTGTATTTAGCCTCATCATTCTGCATGTATTTTGAAAGGATCCCAGATCCCTACAGCTTCCATTAAATTTGCATTGTACTGGGAAATTACTTTAATATTTGGCTCACTCAATAGCCCAGTTAGAGTTTCTGGCTGGGGTGTATCTCGACATATTTAGGTTCAGGAAGTGTTTTCCTGGTTCCCCATGCGCAGAAACGCTGTCCACTCCTATTTCCAAGGCTGCTCTAAATTCCTTATCACTGTGATTGACAGTATTAATCAGTTCTGCATGTTCTTGTTGATACAGGCAATCCATCCTCTTTACCGAGACTACCTTCTCCCTAGCAAATACTTTCCCTGAAATATATCCATGCTTTGCAAGCCAGATCTTTGGCCCTTGAAGAGTCTGGCACTGAGAAGCTCCAGTGCTGTTCCCAGGCCAGGAGACTTGGGAGTTGGACTAGATGATCCTATGGGTCCCATTCAACTCAGAATAACCTGTGAACCTGTGAGCTGTGGAATTCAGAAGTGAAACCACCCAGCTACTGAAAAATCCATCCAGATGCTACTGCCCATTTGGGCAGGTCCCTTCCTCTCGGGATGCCTGTAATATCATCACTCTCTTTAGGGGATCACAGTCACAAGAAGATTATGCACATACCTACTGCTTCAGGTGAAAGGCCATTTGGATGAGATTAATATCCACAAAAATGCAACAGAAAAACGTGTCTGTATTTTATTTGTTCTGATGTAGGCCAGATTTTTGAAATGTCAGAAAAAGTAACAGGAATGTTTTTGCCATCTGCAAACATTCTCAAAGCTATAAAATGAAGAAAACCAGCTGTTGAACATATATTTTTTTAATATCCCTGTGGACCAGGTAATTCTGAAGGCTTTGAGAATTAAATTATGAAAAGATTTATAAACAATTCAGGGAGTTCTAAAATCTCAGTAAGAATTCTTTGCTAATGAGGAAAATCAGTTTTCATCCCCTTAGACTCATGCTGCAACATCAGGGAGAGAACCAAATTGTGAATACAACTGCCTGGTGTCCAAAGTTCAATCCAAATGATGGAGAATTTGTGGCTTGAGAATGTGAACTTTAAAGAAATCAACCGTAAGGAGATCTGTGTTTGTGTGTTCAAGGCAGGACAGGTGTTTTTGTGAACTGCAAATCTGTTTCTGTACGCCAAAGGGAATTTGGACCAAAGTAAAGTTTGGAGTGCCTCGATTTTCAGCACAAATGCTAAAGAAGTGAGGACTCAAAAGTAAATGCTCTGTCTAGTTTTATCCAAGTAAATAAGTTCATGGATTTGTCACTACATTCATAATTCATTGGGATTTTAACATTGTCAGCAGCTCATTTTAAATGCTATTGCCATCATTGAAGGACCAGTCAAACAAAATCCTCTTAACTAAGAAGACAGCTGCTGTTTAATACAGTTTTTAAACTAGCTAAGTGAAAGTATATCTTTTTTTTTTTCTGTATAAGCTAGAATATCTTGCAACAACTCTCCTCAATTTACTCGTATGGCTTTGGATTTGGGAAGTTTGCTAACTCTTAAAGCAGATCTTAAGTATAGGACAGATTTTCCAAGTTCACAGATTTAACATACTGCTATACTTTGGAAAAAGAAAAATAAAAAAAGTAATTCTGGCATGTATACATACCAAGGCTGCAGCTTTCACAAAATCTGTAGATTCAACATTTAGCCCTAAATATTTCCAGGTGTCACACTAGCTTTAGACTTAGATGGGGAGACAGCACCTCCAGTTTCTAGTGTCACAAAGTGCTGAGTAATCACTATCTCTCTGAATATTTTCTGATTTACATATTCACAACAGTGCATGCAAATGCACTTTGATTAAAACCGTGAGCACAATAAGGAAGCCAGGCTGTTCTGATTTCTACTAGACACAAATCTTTTTATAATACATTGCAGAAATACAAATATAATCCTGAATAGCAATGAACCAGTAAAAAGCAAGAAGAGAAGTTTGCAAACACCAGGGCTTTATGACTTTATTTCTATGCAGCAATCAAATTATTTGTTTCCCAAACAGGAAAAAGAGCATAAAACGACAGGAACTACTGTTCCATATAGTGCAACTTCTTTTCTAAAGTAATAGTCACTTTAAATGTACATGATATGGGGCAATTATAAGCTGATATCTTCCCAAATTGAGGCAGTTAGTGTTTAAAGACATCCTCACTAGAAATTGCACCTACCCATTACTTTTAACAGCCATTCCCAGACCCAGGGAAGGTTTGGGTGCACTGACCTATAAAAAAACCCACTTACTTTCTCTACTGTGAGGAGACAAAATAAGAAATTAAGTTAAATTCCTTCTGGCCGGCAAATATTTCAAACTGGTAAAGAAAGAAGGTGTTTGAGCCCTTATTTAACTGGAGTGCAGTGAATCTTTCCGTGTGGAGCCAATAAGGAGTAATTTGAGCCTTTCATCTTCTATCCAATATATTTATTCCTAGTGCTATTACCACCACGGTATTCACACAGATTTTAAAACACATTTCCCCATGTACATTCCTCACTGAAAATATTAACATTCAGGGACATTGCAGGGCTTTGGAACCATGCCTGAAAGAATTACTTCTAGATATAACCTTACTTTCAGTACTTCGTACTCCTTAGAAGCAAATGTACCTGCTTATTTGAGATTTACACAAAGGCTTTTCAAGAGACAACTTCTAGTTAGAATTAAGCTCACATGTTTGGGTCTGATTCACAATTTCAAGTAGTTTGTTTAAACTAACATTACTGTGCATTGCTGAAGCAGTGGGCCTTCGTGTAAATGACAATCAGCCCCATATTTTGTTTAATTATGTATTTATGACTCATTATGTTCTGACACTGTATATTTCTATACTGAACAGAGGCTCCCTGCTTTTTCTTTTAACCCAGGACGTGAAGCCATACGTGAAAACAAGGAAATTGCTTATGAAAAATTAAACAACTGCAGCTTTTTATGACACATAACGCGTTACAGTTGAAAAGCAGGTACGTGGCATGACTTCTGCTTTACTGACATGCATTTCCAGTGCCATATGCCACAGAGTGTTGCAAAACATACTGCTTTCTTTCAGGACATTACCTTGTTTTGACGGGAAACATGACCTGACAGATGCCTCAGCAGAAGAATTGCATGATATCTGACCTTTCTGTGATATGTCATTTCTAGAAAGCCTTGGTGCAGGTGCTCCATCATGGGACACATCACAGAGATACACTCCAGAGAATGACATGATTCAAAACCTTTTATCTGGTTTTTGACTCTCCTGCATTATATTTGGTTTAGATCGTGCCATCTGTTGGCCTCTGTAAAATGAGATACCAAATCTCAGGACGTAAGGTTTAGGAATGCATTATCCTTAAGATTTGTATCTATTTTATTTGGGAAATACCGTTGCATGTTTAGTTTTTGTTGCCTAATGATTTAATTCAGGCAAAGCTGGGGTTCAGTCTCAATTACTGAGCTTCAGACAAAGATTAATAACTTCAGGCACCTTCAAAGATAATTTCATCCTGGAGCTGTTCAAGGCCCTTTCTTCCTGCTGTAAACAAATGCAGTGCAAAAGCATTTCACAACTCCAAAAGTACAAAGGGAATCGCAGTATTACAGGGCACTATGACTGGGTGTCTCCACACACCTTAACCCTAGCTGAAGTGGCAGGGATAAGGATGATTGACGACACACTTTGGATTACATCTCCATTATTTACATCCCCAAGTAGATTGTTTCTTCTCTGTGGAACGTATCTGCCTCTCTTAAAACAAACTGCACTGCTATGAAAAAGTTCAGGGTTAAAAGAATAAACTCACTCTTGTTGTTAGCCCAGTACACATTGGCCTAATTTCTGTTCATATCATGTATAAATTCGAGGCATTGAAAAAAGCATAATTACATGGTTTTGTTTTATCACGGAAAATAGATAATTATGGGTAATTTGTGGCTCAGTTAAGTTGCAGGATAATTAGTACTCAAAGTAAGAAACACTGCCTGGAGATTATGAACCCATCTGAAAGGAAGTCACACTATTTATTCTAGTGCACTCAATTTACTGGCTATCTGCTATACGTATGCCTTGATCAAATCTTAAAATATTCATGACAGTGGGGCACATCTTTATTACCATTTAGAAATGGTGATGGAGAAAAAGAGACCAAGAGATAACAGTTCAGATTCCAATCTATTTCTTCAATCTACAGTAGTGTTAGATTAAGTACCACCCCAACTGTAAAAATACTCCTAAACACCATATAAAATAAAAATTAAAAATTGCTGACTCAAACCAGGCCTTATAAACTTTCAAGTTCAGGAACCAGAGTCTACCACTATCTCTAGAGCATGGACAGACATTTCAGATCTGGAGCAGAAAAATCACAGAAGAAGGCACACACAGATTTAGCCTACAGAAAAATACCTACATGAACATTTGAATGAGTGATAAAAAAGGAGTATCTGTCAAGCCTGTCTTGGGGGTTTAGGCTGTAATATTTAGAAATGTCTCAGGCTAAGAAAACAGATTGTAGGAGAAGTGATTTCTTCCAGCCTTTGAAAATATGAGATAAGAAGCTAAAAATAAAAAGGGAGAAACTCCGAAGGTTTTGCTGAAAACTGTGCAGAAAATACATATACACATAAAAACAACATACTTTTATCTGACCACAATCTCATTCACACAAATCAAATGCTGTGAATATGACCTGTACTCACTGCTTTTTAGTGATGTATTTCAATTCTTGTACTGTAACAAAGTTGAAGGAAAGTGTGGTTAGTCAGTCCAGGGAGGTTGTCCTTCCCCTGTACACAGCGCTGGTCAGACCTCATCTTGAGTACTGTGTGCAGTTCTGGGCTCCCCAGTTTAAGAGGGATGTTGAGCTGCTTGAGAGGGTGCAGAGAAGGGCAATGAGGATGGTGAAGGGACTGGAGGGCAGGCCCTATGAGGAGCGACTACAGGAACTGGGACTGTTCAGTCTGGAGAAGAGGAGGCTCCGAGGGGACCTCATTGCTGTTTACAACTACCTGTGGGGAGGTTGCAGCCAGATGGGTGTAGACCTCTTCTTCCAGGCTGACGACACCAGAACGAGAGGGCACGGCCTCAAGCTACGCCAGGGGAGGTTCAATCTTAATGTTAGGAAGCGGTTTTTCACAGAGAGAGTAATTGCATATTGGAATGGGCTGCCCAGGGAAGTGGTGGAGTCGTCATCCCTGGAGGTGTTTAAGAGAAGACTGGACGAGGAGCTTAGTGACATGGTCTAGCTGGGGGGTCTAGGGCTGGATGACCCTGGGCCCCTTCCGGCTCAAAGTGGCCTGCTAGACTGTGAGGGATCTAGGTTGTTGTTACGCTCTGGGATGTGCTCTCGGTCTCTGTATGGGTGTTAGATGGTGAGTTGGACTAGATGATCCTTGTGGGTCCCTTCCAACTCATAATATTCTGTGATTCTGTGATATTCTGTGAAAGGCTATCAGGATTTTGCTGAAGAGTTGTTTATGGTAGAGCCTTTTAATATGTCACTTAGCGATAGAAACATTCAAAATCCAAGCCTGTCATACTGGTGTTATTACTCCTATTGCTTGTTTTTTAAAGAAAGGTCAGATCTGTGCACATTTCGTACTCTGTAGTCCAGTTGAAGACACATTCATCTATCTAAAAAAGGATGGAAGTTACTCTGTGGGGCTGGTTCCCACTGTTTCCTCTTGGCAAAATGGCTTAAAGAATAGGTGGTAAGAAAGGCCCGACAGCATGAGTGACATCAACACCCAGAACCTACAAACACATACAATGAGGGGAGCCCCTAACTTGGTATGGGTGTGAGGAGAGCTCTAGGGGATTAGCTATAGAAGGGGTGGCTGGAAATTTCTAGGGGCTACTTAACATTGTGTGGATGTTTAATGTCATGCTTCAGTGGATATATTGGTGATATTGATACTTAGAGTTTCCTGATTGTTGGTTAGGTCTGTTTCATTGTGACATTAATAGGCCAATAAACTCCTTTGGTACTGAACTGATTATAAGTGTCTTAACTGAGCATTTTTATCCTTTGATAGCACTCAAGGGAAATCAAAGAGCTCTTAGGATCTCGGACAAAAATGTTTATACTCCTTTATTGTTAGAATATCCCTGGTGTGATTTTGGTCCAGGCCAGCTAGTAATATTTGTGATCATTCTGGCTGAGTACAGTTAATTTTCTTCATAGTAGCTAATATGGGGCTGTGTTCCAGATTAGTATTGAAAACTCTGTTGATAAAACGTGGAATTTTTTGTTATTGCTAAACAGTGCTTGCACAGAGCCAAGGCCTTTTCTGCCTCTCACACCACCCCTCCAGCAAGGGGGCTGGGGATGCACAGGGAGCTGGGAGGGGACACAGTCAGGACAGCTGATCCCAAATGACCAGAGGGATATCTTATAGCATATGGCACCATGCTCAGTATATAAAGCTGCGGGAAGAAAAAGGAAGAGGAAACATTCAGAGTGATGGCATTTTCCCTACAAAATAGATGTTGTTATTGGTTGTCTTCCCAAGTAACCCATTGCAAGCACTTAAAAATCACAACTGCCTGCCTGAAACACTGTTAAGGCCACAGGAGGACTTTGCTATGAGATAAGCACAGAATGGAATGACAAAACAGGGATAACTCCAGGCCTGGGGGAGGCAAGATCTGGTTAGCACATCCTGGGTAATACTTTCAGACAAAAATCCTGCCTGTGGCAAACTGTGTAAAGACCCAACTGCTTGTATAGATTTCACTGGTCAAACAAGGATCACCTCAAGTTATTGAACAGACAACATCTGCAGCCACTGAAGCTCCCCCACCCCTGAATAGGCCTCTATGGATCTCCCAGAACTTGGACTGTAATTTAAGCCACCATTACAAGAACTTGAGTTGAGATAAAGGTGAAACTATTGTAGGAGTGCTATCTCAGACCTAAGGGGAGGTAAACACAGCTGGAGGCAAAGAATGTATCACTGATAATGGCCAAGTGGCATCTGTGCTGAAATCAGCTTGGACTGTAATTCTGCCAGGGGAAGATCAAAACCCACCGGCTCAAGAAACCAAATGACACAAAATAAGAGAAAGACTGAGATGGGAATAATTAGCATTAGAAGTGAGGCAATCATTCTACCAATAGAATAAGAAAACTGTGTAGCCAATGAGCATTAACTTGTTTTCCAAAATGTCTAAATAGCAAAAAGTTTTGAACACCCTTGAGACTATCATCACCAAGAAGCTCAGAGAAGGACCAATGGGACACCACTGGATCCACAGGTGGTGACAATCTTCTGCTTGATCTCTCTCTTTTGTATTTCTATCTCTCTACCTCACATTTTATTGTTAAATAAAATCTGTACTATTGACTTTGGCATATGGTCTCATTTGCAAACTAATGCTCAATACACAGTTTGCATGCAGCCAGTCTTCTGGGGAAGCTAAAGACAGTTAAACCAGGGAGGGATACAGAGTACTTCTCATCAGTTGGTCTCAGGAACTGGACCACCATCTTTGCAGCCATGTTTAAGGTACCAGCGTAAACAGAAGCCCACTACTAACAGAGAAAAACTTTCAATGCATTTAAACAGATTTTTACATCAAAAATTTTTGCCCCTCAATCCTGGAGTCATATGAGCTGAATGTAATTTTCACCTCTCTGACAGGGAATTACAAATCTCTCTGAGTGCAGAAACCTGTGTTGCATGGGGCTGCTCTTGGTCTCCCACACAAATGGAAAACCCCAAAGGATTTGGTGAAAGAACAGCCTGTAGACTGTGGAGCCAATCCCAGATGAAAACTTGCTATATTTAATTAGCCTCATAGTCGTACTGAGAGAGTTAACAGTATTTTAATAATTGCCATTGTACTCATGCTGTTTAAAATGATAGCTGTAGCACCCTAAGTTATATCTGAAAAGAGACCCTCGATAGAGTCGGCTCTTTAAGAACTCTGCCACAGAGTGAAGAACAGTGGCCTTTAATTATATAACCACATGCAGTCTTTTGACAGTTTGTTACACACATGATAAACCAAGGACTTACACTTTTCATTTTTAATCCAAATTTCGAGGAAGGTTTTGCTGGCACACTGTAAGTACACTGTGTATTCAGAAGCTGTTAACATGTCTCCATTAAAATGACAATATACATCACCTATGATGTCCTGGTCCCTACAGTTCCCAGTTGGCTCATTTCAAATCCCTCAATGTATGAAAATTAAAAGATGATGAAAGACGGTTTTCAGGTTTCCACAAAGATGAAAGAAACCTATGCAGAGGGGTTAATAATAAAAGACCCTCATACTTTAACTCTGGAACTCACAAAAATAAATGGTTATTGCTTCAGTGTAGCAAATGGCACTGTTATGGAGTATTTATGCAGTTTCCTGCAACACACAGAATTTCTTGAAAGAAATTAACTTCACAAACTGATCTATGTTGCTCATACATTATTGCAGGATCGCAAAGGAAGCAATACTTCACAAGTCTGTATGATATCAATAAATCGTTGCTTTCTATCCTTTCTTATTGCCTTTTTTTAATCCTATACAAAACAAGAAGAAACAGAACTGCCCGAAATAGCCTAAAAGCATCACCCAAGAGATACAAGAGACAGTTTTGGGACAGCTGTGTGATGGAGCAGCTTGTACATCACGGGGCCAGAAGGGTGCTGTTGACAGAGCCAGCACCTTCACAATGGTACTGGTGTGAAAGATGCTGCAGAGTTCCCATTTATGCCTTACGTGAGGAATAAAAAGGGAGTATTTGGGGCAGCACATTTGGAATCAGCTGCAGCACATACTACCCCCTAAGCCAGCTGTATCATCCAGACACTCATGCATGGCAGTGCTGTTTTAGAGACAGCCAAATGTTCTGCATGATTGTGCATGCGGGTGATGAGCAGAGGCATTTGTGTTTCTATTTGTCAATACTCTTTTCTCTCACCCCTGACACCATTAAATAACATATGCACTGACAATCCAAATTCAGCTGTGACTGCTCAGACTCAAAGCATGAGGCTGCTTAGGCTCAAAGAGTGTGGCTGTTTTGGCCTGTGCTAAATACAGAAAAGAAAGGAAAGCAGTGTCAGCTCATATTTAACACAATTGGGCTGCATTTTCCTGTTCTGATCTAACTGAAACTAAACACATTGAAATGCCCTTCCCACTAGCCCCAAAACAGAGGTGGTGACACTTCAGAGTAGAATGACGCCAGCTTGAGTCAGTTAAAGTGATCCCAGCTGACTCACCTACTATGAAGAGGTAAAACTTCAGAATACAAATAATTGTGTTCATTTTGTATAAACTGGATTTAAGAATCAGCACCTAAACCTCTGTCCCAGGAGAGCAGAATGTGACACACACCCACAGCCTCCTCTTGATGAACACAACCTCCCTGTGGATCACACAGGCTCAGGGAATTTATTTATCAAGTTGGTAATACCTCCCAGAACAGCTCTTGAATCTGAGTATCTGCACCATTAAGTCCTGATGCTGAAAACCAGCCTTGCAAAATTATAGCTTTGACAGCATTTCTCCCAAATTGACCAAATCAATCATATTCAGCAAAGCCCATCAACCCTATCAGTTTACTTTGCTTGTTTATTTTTTCTTTTAAAAAATCTTAGTTGAACTTGAAGCTTTGTGCTCGCCTGCGTCCTTCA
>WEKX01004463.1:810-27548 GCA_013390025.1 Pitta sordida
TTTTTTTTTTTAATAAATCCTGTTACATCTCTAATGGCCTCTGGTCCAAGAAGTGATAGGTGAACCCCCACTGTCTCAAACTGTGACAAAAATTGATCAGCCATCTGTAATCGTATGCTCCAGTCACACTGGCCTCCTAAATGAGGGGAGGGCAGGAGGGGAGGGGAGGGGAGGGGGTGCGCCAGGTTAAGCCCCATCTAGGCTGGCACCCTGCCCCCAGCAGTAGCCATATGATTATCTAGAAATGATTATGAGAGCAAACGAAAAGAATTCTTCTCCATAAACACTCACAAGCTCCAATAATTTTCAAGTCAGGGATATAGCAATCCAGATGGGACTTCTGTGTACATTCTAACTTTCAGTATTTATTTCCTTTGAACTTAGTCAGTCCTTCCTTAAGCACCAAATAAAATTCAAGTATCCACATTATATTTGGTGAATATCCTCCTTGTTTGAAACTTTTGTCACCACTTGTATTCAATTTACCCTTTCATCTTGTGGTATGGAGACTGAAATATCAGTTGAGTCCCTGAATGCCACAAAGAAATCTGTAAATCTGTATTATCTCCCCTCCCCTCCTACTCCATCGTATTTTTTACAGACTGATGACTGCTAACTTTGTTGTTCCTCGTGCAGAAATAATTGCATACTCTTGATGGTCTTTGATGTGCATTGGTGGTTTGTCAGACTTCAATCCAGATCAAAATGATCAAGTGGTTAATTTAGAAGTTTTCTGCAAACCTTCAATGCCATTGCTTGCATTTGCTCTCATTAATCATGTACATACACTTTGAAACAATAATTTAGAAAACACAATAATTTAGAAAACACACTGATGGCAGTCCAAGAAATAATTCATTTAAATGACGCTACAACTGTCAGTGATCCAAGACGTAGTGAGACAGGCAACTGGATTGTGGGAATTTTGGTCTGCAAGGATGAACAGTTTATTGCTAATAAGTTTCAAGGGCCATAAGAGCATCCTCTCCTCCTGGAGTTCATACTGCTGGGGCTCAGGGACACTGTGGCAACAACATGGTCTCTCCCTAATCCATCACTACAAACCCATAAATTAAAGAAATTAACAAGGATTTAAATAAGTAGCTATCTGGAGAGCAAGGTGGGGAGATAAAGGAAGAGAAAAGGAACCAGCTAGGGGTGATGGAAAAGAAAATTGTTTTCATCCCATGGGAAAAAGATAGTTTAAATTAGGTGCTAAAGGATCATAGAGAGCATGGAAGGAAAATATCATTACGTATACAAGAATAAAGTGAGTTAAAAATTTAAGTTAGATGGTAATATTTGCTTTTCTCTTTTTTTTCCCTTAGTTTTTGCAGTAAAGAGTAGCCAGTGATTTCATATAGATTGTATCAAAAACAAAAAACAAAAAACAAAAGAAATCTGTTATAGAAACTGCACATAACACATGGATTTACCAATAATATGTGGGACTGTGATGCATGACCAGAAAAGCAGACCAAAGAAAGAGTTTAGCAGGCAAAAATCCTACCATTGTTTTTTAAATTTTCAGCTTATATATGTGTTTCTGTTGTTTGCTTGATTAAAACTTCTGTATGTACTCTGGAAAACAGAGGATTTGTCTGGGCCTACAGCATTGTTTTGAAGGAAATTTGTCCTTAATTATGTTTAAGGAATAATTCTCAGCAGGGATAAGAGAAGACAGGGTCCATCCTCACCTGAACATTAAAGCCCTCTGAATCTCTAAGGATTAATTCCCTGCTGCTGAGCATGGAGGCTAACTACTGGCACCGAGTCTGGCACCACTGAGAATGTGCAGAAGAGCAGCCTGGACTTTACAACGCCATGTGCCCCACAGGACAATAGAAGTGTTAGAGCTGTTGATGGGCTGTATGTCTTGAATATACAACACGAAGAGTTACTCTGCTGGCTTTGTCAGGGCCTTTTATTCTCTGCATTGCTGACTTAAAATGTTCAAATTACTGTTAAGAAAGCAACAGGTGAAACTTTAGTTGAGGGTTCAGGCTCCCATTCAAAAACAAATTAAGAAACAAACATGAAACCCCAAAACAAGCCTTTGGCATCTTCATTTTGGATCTGATATTCACAGAATCACAGAATATTTAGGGTTTGAAGAGGCCTTGAAGATCATCTAGTTCCACTCCCCTCTCATAGGCAGGGCCATCTTCTACATCTTCCACTAGACCGGTCGCTCAAAGCCTCAACTAACCTGGCCTTGAGCACATTCAGAGAAGAGGCATCCACAGGTTCTCTGGGCAACCTGTTGCAGTAAAGTGAACCACCTTCATAGTAAAAAATTTCTTCCTAATATCTAATTTAAACCTAATCTCTTTCAGTTTAAAGCCATTACCTCTTGTCCTGTCACTACATCCCACTGTAAATAGTCCCTCTCCAGCTCTCTTGCAGGTTACCTTTAGGTACTGAAAGGTGCTATAAGGTCTCCCTGGAGGCTTTTCCTCTCCAGTCTGAACATCCCCAGCTCTCTCAGCCTGTCCTCATACGAGGGGTGCTTCAGCCATCTGATCTTCTTCATGGCCCTTCTCTGGACTCATTCCAGAACCTTATTCCATCTTGTTTAAGAGCCTGCAATTGCGCGGTGCCCAGAATTGTCCCTGCTCATACATTTGTCTCCCAAGAAACGAGTCAATTTTAAGGGCTTGGCACTAGCATTGTATTCTTTGCTTCCTTCACCCAAATAGTATGAGCACCAAACAGTTCCTTGCAAGAAAGGGCACAAGACCAAAATTCAACCTGGCTCAACAGCGCGAATAGGAAAGAACTTCCTCCTAGCACCATGGAATTAATGTTCATTCACATAGCACGAGGTGCAGGTTGTTCTATGCATTTCCCCACACCACACTTCAGGTATTTGGCAACCTCCCAGTGGTCATGGTGAGTGCATTGGGGGACATGCTGAAGAAACAGACTTTATCTATTGTGTTGATCCATCAGTTTTGCTTCTAGACAGTTTGGCCTGTGCTGGATCTGTGTAAAGCTGCAAATATTGAAAATCATGCATAAGCATAAAGAGCAAAGGAAAAAAAAAAGCTTATCCAGAGACAAAAATCACAAGGATAAAGCCACAGAGTGAAAAATTGTCCTGGCTTCATAACATGATGGAGTAATGCTGAGGTGCAAACATTTCAGTTACTGCATTACATGATTCACATCTCTGACTTGGTGATATTCAGGATAATATTAATTCTGCTGGAAATTAATTTTTTTTAAATGTAGTTTAATGAAGAAATCATAACTCATAAGTGAAAAGACAAAATTCCATAAAGACAAACTGTCCTAATATATGAAGAACAGACAAGCAAATAAGAAACAATGCTCAGCTCCTAATAAGAAAGAGAATGTTTAAAACAAACAGACTAGAATGTAGTTATGCAGCATCAATGTGAATGATGTGCCTCCTTTTTTGTTTCACTGCCCATTAAATCAAGCTTAAGATGATATAAGAGAGGAGAGCAGCACAAAAAGGAGCAACTGGAAGAGCATGATTCATGAATAAGAAGTAGATTCCACAACACTGTTGTCAAATACACCACACTGTTGATAAATGGAGATGAATTCCTGTTTTCCTTTTTGTGCTTCTTCTTCAACCTCCTATTCTGTCTATGGGTCAAGGTTTGTTTTTCCTGACAGTTTGACGTTTCTGAGGTCCTGCGAAATGCTGCCAACACAGGCTGTGCACAGTAAGTGAAGAAGAAGCAATCTGGCTGTTGTTTCTTTCTTTCCTTCTCATAATTGTATTTTAGATACTAGTACCAGAGGCCTGTTGTAAGAAAATTAATGTTGCTGTCCCAATTTTATGTCTATTTAACATTTCTATTCTGATGAAAAATGAAAAGTCATCCCATTAAAATAACAAACTGCAAATGTCCAAAATATCTTGCAGTACAACTTCAGCAAATTGTAATGACCTTGGCTTTCTGAGGAACCAGGCTTCCAATATTGAATGGGTTCATCAAGGTGAAGCTCATTCAATTAAATTTAAATCAAACAGAAATTTAAAAGCCTGTATTATAGATTTTGCTTCATTATTATCTAGGATTCAAATAATTACAGTAATTCAACAAATATTTTATACTGAACATGGATTAAGTAACAAAAGTAACAGATTTGCTGCTACCACTTACTCCATGGCTATGGTTAACATGAAGCCAAATTTCCAACAACAGATGTCAGATTTTTTTGCCAAATAGTAATAATATCATGTCAAGAAATTCCTAGAACAAATAGTGCTATAAATCATATGCCATATGCAATAAACTACACATTTCATTTAGATTTAATGGGCTATTTACTGCATGATCTTCTTATGTTATAAATTATCACAGCTCTGTTGAAGTCTATGGAGCCTGTATATATCAGCTAAATCTCTTCTTTCTACAGTTGGATGATGAATGTAGATTTTTAATATGCAGTAGAAAAATATCGTGTGATATTCAGAGACATCAAGAAAAGAACAGGCAAATAAACATTAGAACCGGTATGGGACTTTCCAAGAGATGATGAAAATCAACATTTGTGTAGATAAATAAAAGCAAAAACCTCATCATAATGGGTTTACAAGATATTCTGACTACTTTATTTGAAGATCTTTAAGTTAATTCCCAGGGACAAAAGCGGAGAAGGCAAAGAAGTAGTACTGAAAATGAGTCCTGGTAAAAGTAGCCATCAATCACACATGAAGTAAGACAACTAATTGCCTAGTCTAGAGATTACTGAAGATCAGACCAATTCTGCAATAATGAGCATTCTTAAACACTAGCTTACGTAAAATAAATCACAGTCATTCAGTTTAATTACTTGTACTTTTCTCTCTTCAAGAATGTGACAACTTAATTTGTAAATAGGCTATCTAATGAAGAACGTCAGCTGATCACATAAATCAGTATTCGTTGCTCAGTGTTGTTTTACCCATCGAAACAACACATTCTTTTTCTTCTATTCTAAAAGATTACTTCAGTGCGTTTGTATTTCTAAAAAAACCTGAAAACATAATGACCTTAAAAAATAATTAAATGTGATCATTCTCGATTAGCTCTCAATTAAACCACAGCTTTGAAACACCCTTAGGGATTCTATCAACAACTGATTCCAGATAATCTTGAGATAAAGCAATTAATCGTTCCTTTTGATTGCTCTCCTTGAGCCCTTTTCTGGAAGCCGTTATTAACGCTATTTGCCGTCACCATCATCATCATCTGTCTGAGTACTTGGATTAATTTTATTTATAGGGGTATTCTCATGTTTTCAATGGAAGTTGAAAAGTTTCAATGCAATTTTTTCACTATGTTTCTGTCATTCATCAAGGGTTTTCACACAAGTTCTACACTAGTCATGTGGTGTTTTTCTTGTATAAAACTCTGGTCAGTTCCTGACAACAGTCATATTTTATTCTCTCCATTTCAAAGGTCTGGTATATAGATTAATTATAGTTTCAGTCTTAAGTGTTTTAATATCCAAATAGGTACTGTCAAGTAGTCAATAGTGGTAGATCTTGGAAAGGACAGAATGTGTTAATGAAATTAGAGCTGAAGAAAAATTTAACTTCATGTGATTATTTTAATTGACCTACTTAATTAATGGAAAACCACACAGAAGACCTAACAAACCCCCCACACCCCACCCCGCTCCCCCCCGAGATCAATATCATGCACCCCATTTATGTTCTGCATTACCCTATTTTGGGTAACTGAATGTCTACCATTGAATTTGCCTTGCTGAATGTAAAGGTTTTTTAATAGTTTGGAAAACAGCATCTGTTTAAAACATTTTCTGTCGAGGCTTACACATGTATTAGTGTTTTATTTCTCTTTCATCCCTATTAATCTGTATGGGAGTTGTTCATAAGGCCCAATATTGTCCTAATAAAGCAAACCTCTCCCTGTATACTCAATACAAAAAGGTGTAGGGGCATTTAGAAGAGCTACATCAGGTCTATCTTTTCCAATTAAATTGTAGCAAGAGTGTAGGAAGTTTTCTATCACCCTTTATGAATATCCTTCAAGGATTAAGAATATGGGAGGATGGTGCAAGTCTAGCTTGTCTACAAATTGTGAGGCTTTACAAAGAAAGGCAATGCAGTGAGCCGCAGGAAATTCACAGCTCAGAGCAGATATCTGGAGATGTAATACTCACAAAGAATTCACTCACTATAGCTCAGAGACCTACATTCAATTCTGCTGCAATTTCAGCTCAAAATTTATGTGCACAATTAGTGTTCTACTTGACATATAGTATTATAATCATACTGTGAAGTTCCTCTTGTCTCAATAGCCACAAGAAAGGAAGCTGCTGAGCAGTACTCAGACTAGTATTTGAAAAGAATGAGAGTGAATGCAAAAAACGGCATTTGCTCTATTTTTTAACTTCAGATGGTAAGTAAAGTAGGCTGTGCCATCTGCTGAACAATTTGCCTCCACATTGTCTTGTCTGCCACTTGTTTAACATGTAATGCTATATGTTATTCTGACAGGAGTGCAACATTAACAGGCCCTAACAGGGTATGTCTTTCAATGGGATGACAGGCGACGCTGACTCTGCCTCTGAAATACAGGCAGCTTCATTTCTACCTTCCTGACTAGTTTCTCAAGATTATTAATGATTGCTTGAGACTGAGTTTGTAGAATATTGAGTTTAACTCCTGGCAATTACTCCCTGTCCTTTCCAGAAGGTAGGTCTGTGGGTGTTATGACAACATAATTTTTTTCTTTGAATTCACATATTCTTTCCTCTCTGTTTTTATAACACTCATTCAGTCACCCACTCCCTTTTTATGTGAATTTCTCTTTAGTTTTCTTTCTTTTTTTTTTAAGCTTAGCATTGCCTCCTTATAAAGAAACTTCAGATTCTATGCTCAGTGTCTTCCCTTACTGTCATCCTTACCCTTGATGCAGGACCACACTGATAAGTCACTGTGTCAGGGTAGAGAATTTTTGGATGACAGGTAGCTGCTCCAAGTTATGGCTGCTACTAATCCAGAGCACTAAATTAGAGCCTGCAGCTACGTCACACAATGCTACAATCCCTCCAGATACTTCAGACAAAAAACTATCTATGATCACTAACTGTTTACTAGAACAACTGTCATGGTTGCTAGGTTTATCTCACTCTTGTATGCTCCTATCAGACTGGTCTTGCATTAACTTTTATGGTTTCTTTACCTGTAGAGCCAGAAAGAGATAAAAATTTATTATTTAACTACTAATCAGTTTGCTCATCATGTGCAGATCATGCTTTCTCTCTTTGAGAATGTGAATTTTGGTCCTGTTAAAAAGAAGTATATTTTATAGCAATTGGAACAAACCATGGGAGCAACTTCATTAAAAAAAGAGTTATAGAGAGGTTATTGAAATAAAAGTAGTCCTAGCACTGTCCTGGCTTATGAACTCCAGCATGGCAACGCATTAACGTGTCTTTATGGCTTCCAGGCCAGAGTTGCCTTCAATTCAGACAGCTCAGTGTGAAATCCGATCAAACGCGTGACAGTCTGCGCCCGTCTGTGCAGACAAAGCTTCGGCTGCTTTCTCTGGCTCATCCTACTTAGGCTGGTTTTGATGCTCCCCAATGAAAACACACTAAATCCATTAAAAGTATTTATGTATGCTCTGCTAAGGTCCCAAAAGCTAAGTGCTGGTGGTCAGCAGGGCTTCTATCTCTTTTCTTGTTGAAAAGATCTTGCTAAGTAATCAGACAATAAGCTGAATTCTCATTCAATTACATAGCACATGCAAGAAAGAAATTACCAGTGCATGATAAGGGCTCAATATTAGCTTTAATAAAGGATGCTTCATCTTACAGAATTTCACTTACAAATGAAATTACAATTATACCTCCTCCATCACGAGGAAAGGGACAGGCGACAGCCCTCACGAAATATTAATCTCGCAAAAAATGGCAGGTCGTTAATATGCAAGCAGGCCACGCCCATTGCCCCACCCCCCGGAACTCCGCAGGGCTCCGGGGCGCACTTTTTTGCTTCTCCCTTCGGACTCTCTGAGCACGGGGAAGAAAAGGGAACTGTTTCTGAGCCCCCTCTACCTCGGGAGACCTCTTCCCAACCCCGAGAACCCGCGGGTCTGCCGTGACCAAACCCCGTGCCACTGCTCCCGCCCTCTCCTCAGCTCCAGTGCATAGGCCGGCCCGCGCCGCCCGCCCCGTCCCGCACCGCCCGTCCCCCGCCACCTGTCCTGTCCCGCTCCGCCTGCCCCACACCGTCTGTCCCGTCNCAATTTTTAGGTCACTGTATCGACAGACCATCACAGCCCGGGTTTGATCTGGAAGCAGAAGTCAGAACTGAGTGTATCACAAATCAGCCCCATAATGAGACAAGCTATCTAACAAAAGCAGTACATTTTTTCCAGGTTTCAAACTGCAGAAAAAGTCAGCTATCTTTATGTTATCAAAAAGGCTGATTGCAACATGCTGCTATCATGCCACATCTGAACACAATGTTCCTTTGTCTTTCTCTTGTGAAATCACCATCCCTTTTGGAAATGTTTGCTAATGCTAAACATGCATCATCTTCTAAGAGCCATGGACTAGCAAAAGCATACCTAAGTTA
Organism: Pitta sordida; assembly: GCA_013390025.1. Classification (NCBI taxonomy): domain Eukaryota; kingdom Metazoa; phylum Chordata; class Aves; order Passeriformes; family Pittidae; genus Pitta; species Pitta sordida. The sequence continues at coordinate 9,386 of WEKX01004463.1, forward strand.
CCTTTGGCTTTCTTCCGTGGAAAGTGTCAAATTTCAGGTCAGAGCAGCCCATATTAATAAGTTTTCAGATATCTATGTCTAGTATGTAGAATGTTTAAATATGGATAAATATGATATACAGTTTTGCTCTTCTGGCATAACAGAGCTCTTCAAAGTCAGGATAAATCTTGTACAACAATTAGATACCACTTTTACACAGGGTAGTCTGAAATTCTTTAACAGATTTCTGTATGAGCTAAGGCCCTCACTGTCTTCCACTCTGAATATAAGATGGTACTTTACATCTTTGGTACAAAAATACGTGCTTAAGCACACAATAGGACAGGTGTCTTACTGATAATATTTAAAAAAACCTGTTAGAACAATAACTATAAAGCAGAGTTTACATATAAATCTATGTCATTCATATTCTCTTGTCCCTTAGGAAGAAAATAAAAATGAACTACAAGTCAATATTTCAGCCTGCAGTTTATGAACTTCCAGAACATATTCAGATACTATTGTAAACAAAGTCATATTAAAAAAAATCACAGAAAACACAGTTGTATTGCCAATGCTTAAAACTATATGTAAAAAACATAATAGCAGAAATGCATGCTCCCATTGCATTTATCCATTTGCATCTCCCAAGAAGCTGCATAAAATAAGGAGATCCCTGTTTGTTATGATTCTAAATAATTTAAGATACATTAAGATTGAAGATACAATGTCAAAATACTCTATTACTGGGTGGCCAGTCACTAATTAATTTCTTTTGTCAGTTTATTCCTTGATGTCGGCTTCAAAATACAGTTTAATTTATTGGAAAACTTCCATTATAGCATTTTATACTGATCTCATGACCTCTCTTGATCACCAAGAATCCCATATTGCAGTAGGAACTGGGTAACTTTGAGCAAGCAACTACTGCACAGAGCCTTGAGCAGAACAATATCAAGTAGTAAACTTCACAGGGATTCTCTCTTTACAAGAAGAATTAAGACAGAGTGTCTTCTGAGCTGTGATTTCTAAAAACTTTGTTGATCTGTAGTACAAGAATAGAAGACCAACTTCATTATTTTTCAAAATTTCTAGCCACATAATTGCATCTTCCTGGCGTACATTCCTCTGGCAGATGTAGTAGAGTTTAGTACTATTTCTCATTGCTCTGAACTGTTAAATACTGCTTTGTTTTGCTTCAAAGGCACTTCTACCATGGGAAAACTATCACTTTAGGACCCTTTTATATGTTGCAGGAGTGATGAGATACAGTAATCCCTCGCTGCTTCGCAGTTCACCATTCGCAGCTTTAATACATCGCGGGGTTTTTTTCCACTGGCTTTACCACCTTTACCATCTTTACTCTATTTACCACTACAGCACAGATTTTTCTTATCACGGCATCTTTCTGGAACTGACCCCCCAAGATATTTGAGGGATTACTATATTAAAATATTCTGATAGCCTCAGAAAAAGGTACTAAGTATTTAATACACCAGTATTAATAAAGTGGCAAGTGATATTTTAAATCTTTCTTTACATCAGAGCTCCTAATTTGACATTGAAGGAACACACACTGAACGAGTGGACTTCCAGGTTGTCATACACAACAATTTAACTCAGTGAAATTTCCCTTCACTACTGGAAATTGGGTCCAAAATACTTCGTCATACACTCCCAAACTATGCATCTAGATTTAAAGTGTCATAAAAAAACCTGTTAGCACAAATGAACATTACTAAAACAGGTCTGTGGACTGCAGAACTAATAAGGCCTAGTTTCCTTTGGGTTGTTCCTAATGGTCAGATCCCCTGATGTCTAAAAAGGTGTAAGCTCCTGCTTTCCAGTTTTGAGGTTCTCACCCTCCAATCTGGAATTGCTTTCAGCATTTCTCTCCCAAAAGGACTGAGGGAGGGGGAGAATGGTGGAAAGCAAAATAAGTCTTTTCTCCTTTATCCAGCTGCCTATTTTCTGTCTACTAAAAGGACAACCATATGTATGTTGCTCTCAGTAGAATTTGGCCAAGAAAGGTCCCAAGTTGATAGGAGTGAGATAGAGAGACAGACAGACATCATGTAAGCTTCATCTCACTAAAAGAGAAGTTAAACTTATTACATATCCTTGTATTTTCAGTCAATTCTTTCCAAATTTAGCTAGTTTATGCTGTTCTTCCTTAATTGCTGTTTCTGCTTAGACCGATATTCTTCATCACACTCATCACAGTAGTATGTGATTCAAGTGTGCAAGGAAACATCCACTTTAATAGGCAAATGTTTGCTTCTGAAAAACTCTATTAATGAGAAAAGAAAGCTAAACTGTATGCATTTGTATTGATAAAGCTGGTTTTCTACTTGCATTTAGATAAACCGTTTTGTTTTCTGCAATTTGAGGAGGGTTTTTGCTTCTTTTATACACTTGTCCACCTGGTATTTTTTCCTCCTCTCTTTCCCTTGTTTTATATTCTTATCAGCTTTTGATAGTCTTTGTTTAGGTAAGTTCACTTATTCTGTAGAAATGCAATTTTTTCAACTTTGTCACTTTAAAAGCAAGGTAGCAAAAATGAAAGATGCAATCAAACTGTTAAATTTGGAAGCTCAAAGACAGGTTAACCACAAAAAAATAATAAAATACACTGTCAAAACAATGATTTAGACTCTTCTGTTACACGCTGTGGAAGCAGTAGTGGGAGTAACTCATGTTCTTAAATGTTGGAAATCAATTAAGTATAATGAAATGGAACAGCATAATGATTGGTAATCTTACTATTTTAAAGTAATAGAACATAAACTTCTTAAAGAAACACATTTATTGAGCAATTTTAAATTGAGACTATTTTCAAAGTGTAATATCTTAGAAATGGATTGCCTTTCAACCAACTGAATAATTCTGTCAAAGTCAAGAGCATTTGGAGAAAAAATCTATCAAGCGAGCAAGAATAGTTTATTAATACACTAAACAGAAAGTATGACAACATTTTTCAGTAATATTAAAGGCTAAATTAAATATTAAAAAAATGAAGCATCAATTTCTCATATGTGCCAAAACCCAATTAGACAGTGTTGGACAACTAGGATCAGGAAAAATATAGAAGATTTAATTGTTTTCAAAACAAATCCTATCTATATTAGAAAACACTGAGATGCTGCACACTTTGTCATGGGGGCAGCACTGCTTCAGCTCAGCTCTCTTGCTATTGAAAATGGTCTGGTGTCCTCCAAGTTGGAGACAGAACTGAGACTGCTAAACATCACCGCTAGACCAGTCACTGAGATACAAACTTGTAAGTAGAAAAGAAAATCTATTCTCAGTCCAGAATTAACATTCACAAATTTCTCTTAAGATGGATTGATGATGTGGAAAGTCCTAAGTACAAACAAGTTTAAAATATAATTCAATCTAATTTTAGTCATATGAACCGTGTGTTGTGATTTTTTACAGAGTTGAGGTCAAGTACCATTAAATCTCACAAGAGGAGTAGACCTGTGGGTGAAAACAGATCTGCTCTCACTGTGAAGCAAGCACATACCCTTAGGGTTAATTTTGACAGACTAACCTTTGTCATAAAGCTCCAGCTCCAGAATGCATTTAGCTAGCATCAAAGATTCAGCTCTCTGCATGCCCAGCTCCAGTCAAACCTGTCTTGACTCCAAATATAAGAAAAACAGGAATGTCTCTTGCAACTTAAATGTTGCAAGACGCAGTGGCTAGTAAAATTAGAGTCTAACTCACTGTAAAAAGGTAATTAAAACTAGTAATTCCCTTTTTCATCTCTATGCAGGCATTATGAAACAAGGATTAGCAAATGCAGAATCAAATACAGATCTTGTAATGATTCAAATAGTTTGGTGTTGGGAGAAAATCAGGACTTCAAAGAACAAAGCGACGACCCCATGGGAGTTAGCACTAAGACTCGTTTATTCAGGATTCAAGCAGATAATATATAGCAGATAATATATACAGTTATACCTCCTCCATCGCGAGGAAAGGGACAGGCCAAAGGCCTCACAAAATATTAATCTGGCAAAGAACTGCAGGTCGTTAATATGCATGCAGGCCACGCCCATTGTTCCACCCCCAAGAACTCTGAAGTGCTGCGGACAATTCTTTGCCCCTTTCCGTAGTCTGTCTTGGCACAGGCGAGNATGTGCTGCCATTGCTAGCCCCCCTCCCCGCAGGCAGGGGTGAGTCCCACCCCACAGGCACTGCAGCACCGCCTCTCGGCACAGCAGAATCAAACTGTGCGTGCGTCAAGCAGCTGGGCTCGCGGACCACTAAATCATATTTGGGATAAAATTGCTTTGCAAATGGGCAAGGTTGTGAAGGAGAAGTTGCGAGACAGAGAGGATTCACTGTAGCACACTTTTGCTAACTCATCATTACCAAGCAACTTCTCTTTGCCATTACTAGCAAAACTCCTGTTGTTTTCTCCAAGAAACTATTATCAAAATATTCTTCTATTTCTTTCGTTCAAGGATGTGTTATGAGCCTTAAGATTCTGCTTGTGCAGTTTCTTAAAGGGCCAGCACCCTTTAGACTCTAACCATCTCTCTACATTTTCCCCACTTTTCTTTTGCACAAGCCAGGCTTGGTCTGCAGTCCCAAGCTTTTGATACATGATATAACACAGCTCAAGCAGCAAAAGCCTATAAGTATTACAATAAGCAATAGCAATGCACTCTTTAACAAATCTTTCAACTATCCATTTAGTCCTAACCAATTAGTAAATGCCTCTAATAAAAAAAAAATCATATAACACATTCCATCAAAATCTTCACACCTATGCACTTGGGCCAATAACAACAACAACAAAATATCAATTGCTGCTCCATTTTGCAGTGTAGCATACCCAACACTATCCCATATACAGTTAAAGTATCAGAAAGCTATTCTAGCTGGCTGCACACGTTTACACTGTGTTCATTGGTAGACCTTTACAGTTCTGTCTTCTTAGCTTAAGCTTCTGCCAAGTTGTCTTCTCAAGGGTACATCAGGACACTATCAATGTCTATTTCTTCTGTGTTGATAAGGGGTAATTGCAAGAAATACAGCTGCTATCTCAACAATTCTCCTTTTTTGAATTTGTGCCACAAAACCAGCTTGCATAGATTTCTGCAGGGCCCTTTGCAGAAAGCTAAACAAACATGGCAGTAAAAGCAGGACAATTACAATAATTACAAGAATCAGTAATCCCATTTTGACCATTGATAACAATTATCTGGTTAACCCTCATCCTTTAAACAATCTATTCATCCAATCCCTCGAGCCACCAATGCAGCGCTGGACCGCCCACTCAGCCAACATCCCAAACCTGTTAATTTCTTTAAAGCTGTTGCTGCAACGTCAGATGCCAATGCTGAGGATGCTGTAATTACCTCTAATCTCCAGAAGGTGACCTGGTCATCATAGTTTTGCTGAAGCTGATGAATACTCTGCCTTTGACATTCCCGTTGTTTATTATGAATCATTGTAAGATCAGGAGTTAGCTCAGTAAGTCTGCCAAGGCTACATGGTTTACCATGAAGTCGTGAAGGAATACCACTCTAAGCCTTATCACTGCAAATTAAAAACACTCCTTGAGGTAATACAGCAGGTACAGTAAAAGATCTAGCAATTTTTGTGACGATATAATTACACTAAGCAGTAGTATTTTGACAGACAGACAATATAGCATTTACATTCTGGCCTTTTCTGGTGCTGTTACAGGTATAATCAAACATTACACAAGTGGCCATCATAACTGATCCCAATAGCTATATTTCCTGTGGATATATAGAGTTCCAGTTTTTCACATAGTCTTTGATGAATCACATTTGTCAGCGTCACACAAACATTCTGCCTGGGCTGAGGAACCATCCATTCTTCACTGTGTTCCAACACAGGCCGAACACAGCGAGCAAAAATCCACTGAGGACCAGCATCTGTCAAGACACAAGCATAACCTCTACCCCAGGTTAATACATTATGTGGATCAGACTACTTGAAGTTTTAAGCATATTAGTCAGCGGAGGAAAAAGAAACCAACGAGGATTGTTAGTCTCCGCAGAGTGCTACATTTTAGCCAATTAACAAGGCACACACCTCCTCTCCCTGATGTGTAATTAGACACATCAAATGTGTGATGACTAGCCTTAAATTAAACTTCTTGCATTCTTGATTAATTAAATTGAATTAGCTCATGCTTGCAGTGACTGCATCCAAAGGTAAGATCCATCCCTGCAGCCATGATGGCCTTTCTGGTAAGGAGGTCACATAGGGCTGGCAGGGCTGGCTGTTCTCTCTCGGCTGTTCGGAACCTGGAATAGATGTAAGTCTTTCAGCCAGGTTCCAATCTCCCATCTGCAATGCTTTACGCTAAACTTGTTTTCAAAACTGAGTAGGAATTTTTTTTTTTCTTCTCGCTTCTCAGTGAAACCTCTCTGCAAGCCGAACAGGGGAGGGGCTTGGCAACTGTTCAAAGCTTTCTCTCTCTGGCAGCTGGGCTCAAGGTCACTTCTCCCCGCCTGAGTCACCGCAGCAGGCACAGGGAAAGTTTAACTGTTCAATGACTTCCACCAAACCAGTTCCGATTTCTCTCATCACACAATCACCGTCCAGATCTTGGTCTCTTAAAATACTATCAATCTTTTCATCCTTTATCTGCTTATCAAGGGAATTTTGATCTTTTTTATCCCCTTTGTCATTCTTTCAATGTGTCAGACAGTAATTGCCACGTCTTTGCTAATTTTACAGTGTCTTTAAATCCTTTAAAAACCTCATTCTGCAGTTTCTGTCCAACTTCGTCTCACGCACTCAAGCCAAAATATAAACCAGCAAAAGCAGCAAAACCTTGTTTCTTTAAGCCTTGTTTCTTTAAGCCTTATTTCTTCCTCCAAAGGAGCATACGTCATAAATTATAATTAACAGCTTTAACAACCTTGCGAGCAAGACATTATCAATCCCGTAACTGTGATCCCATTCTGCACAGCTCATCTATTCCCAGGTGTAAAGTTTCAAGCCTGTATCAAGCACAGTCTCATGCTATCGCCGGCAGAGCTCATAGAGCTTTTTTCATACTCCCACTGGTATCTTGATTAGCAAGAAATTTAATCAATGAGAGTGCCGTTTCTCTGTCCATTTTCCGAGAAATGTGGTCTTACCGTACGTCCTGTTTCTCCTGATTCTCCCTTCTTGGGGGGAAAGATCCCAAGGCACGGAGCACCTGCACAAATGCAGCTTCCTGCTCAACAGAGCAGCCACCTGCCTAAAGACAGACTCCTACCTGCCTGAAGGCAGACTCTTGCTCAAAAAGGCAGCTACCTGCCCGAAGGCAGACTCCTACCTGCCCGAAGGTAGACTCCTGCTCAAAAGAGCAGCTACCTGCTAGAAAGCAGCTTCCTGGACAGTCCCCGTTCGCAGAGTCCCAGTGTTCTTCAGAGTTTCTGTCCAGCAGAGTTTCTCTTCCTCAGTGTTCCTGTTCGGGCACCAGATGCTAGGAGAAAATCAGGACTTTGGAGAACAAAGCGACGACCCCATAGAAGTTAACAGCTATGACTCGTTTATTCAGGGTTCAAGCAGATAATATATAGCACACTTTTGCTAACTCATCGTTACCAAGCAACTTCTACTTTGTCATTAATAGCAAAAATCTGGTTGTTTTCTCTAAGAAACTATTATCAAAATATTCTTCTATTTCTGTTGTTCAAGGACATGTTATGAGCTATTCAAAAAGCCTTAAGACAGCTTGTGCAGTTTCTTAAAGGGCCAGAACCCTTTAGATGCTAACCATCTCTCTACAGTTTGGCATATGTTTATCATCACTGATTCATCTGAAGTGAACAACAGATGCTGTTAATTTTGTATTTATTTTTTTCAATGGCTTGCTTGAAAAGAAAATCATAGCCTATCTACTCTTACTCACTCTTTAGGATGGTTTCCTTTTCAAGCTTGATGCAACAAAAAATTAATTTTTACTCTTCATAATTATTGTTTTTATTAGGAATAAATGTCATGACAAATAACAAAAACCCCCTGGGGTCTTAGGGTTTGATTCTGTGTCTGAGCCCATAATGAGGCCATATGAGTTTTCTAGATATGAAAGTGCAATATGTGGGTATTGCAATAGGATGCAATGGGTGTGCGTTTAATTTATCCTGTAATAGCTAGTTTTTGAAAAGCTTACACAGTGCACTATTACAACACTGGAATGAAAAATAGATAAGATAGAAAGGTCATTTTTCTTACATTTCTGTACTACATTCTCATGTGACATTCTCTGTCCTTGATGTATCCTATTCCCTCTCCTAATGATGGATTGCCTGAGGAACCACTAGCTCCTCTTTGCGCTTCAAAGGATCTATGCATTTCAGTTAGTGTTCTGTTACGTTCATGGCTTTCCCAACTAGACTACTATATGTCCTATTTGATCTCACTGGATTTCTTTACTTTCACCTGAAATGGGGAAGTTTATATTAAGATTTGGTTTTCCTAGTCTTCTATGTAAAAAGTACTTTGATTGCTTCACTCCTAAACAGTGGGTTTTTTTAAAGGATTAGAGATTACATATTCTGGAGTGAGTACTGTGCTGTGATTGATTACATTAAGGACCATGAAGGGTTTATCAATAGATCCAATAATTCTCACATCTCAGCTGGAATAGCTGTCCTCATTCATGTGTTGTAAGCATGAAACACATCATCTGGTACAATTATAGAAGCAGCCTAGACAAAATGACTTATCAATTTGCTCTGTTAATACACTCTAATATAATTCTAGGTCAGCCTAGGATCCAGCTGTATCACTTCCAATCATGTTAACTTCTATTTTAGCAAAAGGTAGATTTTTGCTTTCAGCATGAATAATGTTACCAAGTCAGCTGACATCCTGTAAAAGCTGACATAAACAGTAAAGATCCATGAAAAAAATGTTTAGACACATCAAATGAGTGATGACTAGCCTTAAATTAAACTTCTTGCATTCTTGATTAATTAAATTAAATTAGCTCATGCTTGCAGTGACTGCTAACGTTGGCTGAACCTCAGCTGACACATAGATGCAATAGCTGCAGTTTATAGGCACATTTGGACTCTGTAACTGACTGTAAATTTTGTGGGAGGTTTGTTGGTTTTGTGTTTGTTCGGTATTGTGTAAAAGGAAAAGCTTAAAAGAAGATCCAGACAGATTTCTCTGTAAGGTGACCCTGAAAGATAAGACCTTCTATGAGCTTCAAGCAACAAAATGTCTATTCTAAATCCAGCAAGCAAGTTTGTAATCAAAAGTGCTGTCATCATTAGTGGATTTGAGATTTGGAGTGGGAAACTTTCCCATTTGAGGTATACATGTTTAATGTATACTGCTACAAGAATGCCCGCTCGTGTCATTGCACAGACCTGCACTGAAAGAAGGAAAACAACAGGACTGTAAGAGCCAGCCTGAGAAGTTGAGAGGCAATCTACATGCAAAGCAATGATTAATCCTTCCAAGAGTTCTTCGAAAAGGTAAGTGATTGGCAATGTATAAGAAATCTTAAAACAGAAGATTAGGCAAGACAAAAGTATTTTATTTTATGTTCAAAAAAGAAACCTTACCCAATAAGCCTCATGATTCATGAATTTTTAAAAAGTGAGCTTCCTGCTTCAGTCATTCCTCAACTGAATCTTTCAACTGAGCTGACAAATTGTTTGCTTTATCTTAGCCTGTAAAACTGGAATCTACCATCTGAATGAGTAGCACTGTGGCAGAAAATGCTTAGCAAACAAATCTGAATCTATTCAAGAGGCAAGAGGTGAGGCTGTTAGAAAAATCAGCAAAGGAGATGATGCTTTTAGAAAAATCAAGTGAGAATGCAACAAATCACATCTGTGACACCGAAGGTTGAGCTGAAATAACCATGAAAATCCAATCAGTGAAAAAAACGGAATTAGGACAGAAGAAGACATCCATTAAAGAAGTTGGTTTTGAATTCTTTTTCGTAAATAAAGTGAGGTAAAAAAATTTTCATTAAAAGTTAAAAACATGCAAGGCTGGGCAGTCCATTCCAATGTGCAATCACTCTCTCTGTGAAAAACCGCTTCCTAACATTAAGTTTAAACCTCCCCTGGCGCAACTTGAGGCCATGTCCTCTCGTTCTGGTGTCGCCAGCCTGAAAGAAGAGGTCCACACCCACCTGGCGGCAACCTCCCCGCAGGTAGTTGTAAACAGCAATGAGGTCACCTCTGAGCCTCCTCTTCCCCAGGCTGAACAACCCCAGTTCCTGTAGCCGCTCCCCATAGGGCTTGTCCTCCAGTCCTTTCACCACCCTTGTCGCCCCTCTCTGGACCCTCTCAAGCAGCTCAACATCCTTCTTAAATTGGGGAGAGTAGAACTGCACACAGTACTCAAGATGTGGTCTGACCAGCGCCGAGTACAGGGGAGGACAACCTCCCTGGTCCAACTGACCACACTTCTGTTTTGATGCTCTTAATATGTAGCACAGCTTCACATTGCCTGAGTGAGGCAGTAGGCTCTAAAGGTAAAACAAAGTGTATTTGAGGCGTTTCTTGTGTAAAGACCCCTCCAGGTCTCTGTTCCTGAACAGAGTAAGTGTAAGAATAATTTTTACTATGCTAGAAGAGCAGAAAAATAATCTTCAGAGGAACCAGCAAGTCCTTATCCAAAGCAGTTTACTACAGTGAAATTTTAGCCACTCAAGTCAATGCAAAACCATTATCAACTTCAACTGGGACATAATATTTTCCTTACAAGCCAAGTAGGTGAGAAAGAGAGGCACATTGTCTGAAAAGCAGCAGAAACTGTAAGACAACAAGATCTTTTATTTGGGAACCCACCCTCAAGAAGAACAGGCCCTCAAGCAGAACTCTTGAGAAGTTTCCTGTTTGAAATGGTGTGAGTTTGTTTATTTTTTCCAGGTTTGTCACATATACTGCTATGCCTTGTTCTCTTTGGACTCCGTTAGTAATTAAGACTTCTCTCTTCTAGAGATTTATTGCCTTCCCCTGGTTTTCAAACTTCTACCAAGACAGAAATGTCTAGCAGGGGAAATTACTGCAAGAAAAGTAACAACATATTAAAGCATTTATTTAAAAGATATAACTATCTGAACCTTTTTCAGCATTTTAGTATTTCAGACACAGGATATACTGCATCTAATATATAAGGATCAGAGTGAATTGTTGCCACTGAAGTTTGCAGTGAGTGACGCTTCACTGAAAAACCCCCACCCTTCAAAAGAACACTTCAGCTTTAATTGGTGATTCAAGAACGTTCTTGTGAATCAAGAAGGTTCCTAGGGCTTACATATATGCTCAGTTATTGTCCCCTTCGTAGCAGGTCTGCTCCATATGTTCATAGTAATCATCAATGTTTAATTTAACAGATGGTTGGAACCTGTACAATTCCTCGTTAGAGGTATAGAGTATGGTTATATAATTTCCAATGTTGAATTAAAAGTAGAAATCTAAACCAAGTGATGCTTCTTATTCAGAATAAATTGATCTATCACTTCTACATCTTTCCAAGTTTCTCTGATCTGATATGTCTGAGGTAATTTTAAGTAGTACTGCCTTTTCATTTGAGGCAAAATCAGAGGTTCACTAAAAATCTATTAACCCTCCAAAGAAATAATTTATATAAAAGTTAGATTTGTGTACCCTGTTATTCTTACTTATAGTCCCTTGAATGAGGCAGAAAAACTAATTACTTTTATTTATTCAGTCCCATTAGAGCACTTTACAGCCAACTGAAAGGAACAAATCACTGCTCTCAAGACAGTACTGTCTGTAATGAATATGATTTGAGGATTTAGAAATCCAACCCCTTCTCACATACTCAGCAACCCTTTTCCAGTTCATGTCTGGCTCTTTTCCCTTCTTTTCTGTCCCACAGGGCATATACAAGCAGGACCACTGGCAACAAGGCTTTGCTCTTAGAAAAGCACATCTAGTTTTCTAGGCAGTATGTCTGCAAAGCCCCCTTTGTAAACCCCTCCTTTCCTCCTCTTTTCCACCACTCCTCACATTCTCTGTCCTCCAGAGTTGGCACAGTTCTCCTGGCCCATGCTTAATCATAAAGAGCAACACCTGAACACAAACACAATTGGGAAATGCTAATAACAGTGTCCTTAAATTGAAATGGATTTGGCTTTAGGAGAATTAGTAGGTGCTGAAGATATTTGCCAAGCCTGAAAATTTAAGGCTTCATATTAGGGGATGAAATCCTTGTTTCTCAGCCCCCAAAATCAAAATGGAGTTTTAGTAAAAACATAGGAAAAAGGAATGCAAAACATCAGAGCTGATTGGTCAAAGGCTTAAAGCAAGGTGTAAATTATGACATAATGCTGAAAAAATACATATTCATAGAATAATTTACATATGTATCAGCCAAGTGTATAAAGATGGGTGGCTAAAACTGGGCAGGGGCTTTTGGCACTTGGCAGGGCTGGGGGACACTTTGCAGGCCGAAGTTGTTCTTTCCTCATTCCTGGGGCCAAAATTAAATCTTTTCTACAGTATGCATGCAAAACCTTGAGTTTAAACTGATTTGCATTAAATCAAACATAGGAGCATAAGGAGGGACAAGAGCCAACAGTAAGAGTGAGATTATGGGAAGACCAGGGCTAGGGAAGTTCGAGAGATGATCCCTTCATCTTGTCACTTTCTGAGATTCTAAGCAGGAAACAGTCAAGATGAGTCACGTTTAGAGCCCTGCAGCACCGTTCGCAGGCCCCCAGGGAGGGCATGCCGGGAGGGCACGTGGTTTCTCTGGCTCAGCCTCGCATTTAGAGCCCTGCAGCACCGCGGCCCGGCCCCCTGGGGAGGGCACACCAGGAGGGCACGTAGTTTCTCTGGCTCAGACTCACATTTAGAGCCCTGCGGCACCGTGCCCGGCCTTTGACCTGGTCCTGTGTGTCTCCATGCCCATTCCCCACAGTGGAAGGGTCACGCTGCACTATGTCCCAGGTGGCCACTGAGACACAGTGCAGCACTGCCACAAGACATGCCATGTATATGTACATACAGAGTATGTATGTACGTATAATTCATAGAATTAAAAAAAGTGTTGAGGAAGCTTTATACGTGCTGACTTTCTCAATGGCTTAATAAAATTCAAACTGCTTTCAGGGGCTCTGGACTGGGGACAGCAGGGAGGACCTGGGGGGCTGTGGGACGGGGACGACCACTGTGGAAGGAAGAGCAGGGCCCTGTGTGGCATGAGATGCCAGGTGAGGATGAGTCCTTCATCTGCCTATGCTTAATTAAGGCAGGTCTCTGAGTGTCACTCGCCTGCCCATGTGTGCAAGCTGCGAGCGGACAGTTCTTGTGTGCGTGTGTCTGTGTTACTGTTTCCATGATTACAGGCAGGGAAGGCAATGCAGTCTGTGCCCGGGGACTGCCGGCCAGCGCACCTGGTGATGACGTAGTCCCAAGGAAACTGCCCCATGAATGTGAGGCAAGCACTGTGTGCTGGGATGGGGCAGTGGTGGGATGTGCTGGGTTTGGGCTGCGAACACGCACGGTCGCAGCAGCCGCTCAGAAATGATTCCCTTTGCTCACCTGTGCTGAGACAGACCACGGGAAGGAGCAGAAAATTGTCCGCAGTGTTCTAGAGTGCTTGGGGGTGGAGCAATGGGCGTGGCCTGCATGCATATTAACAACCTGTACTTCTTTGCGAGTTTAGCTTTTCGCGAGGCCTGTGGCCTGTCCCATTCCTCTCGAAGGACGGGGTATAACTGTATTATATTACAGGTGTTCCAGGGATGATCATCATTTAGTTTGTACATTACTTTCAGAATCTAACTTGATCTTGGACTCACATGGACTCACCTGATTTCCAGTTTAGCAAAATAATGGTAGATGTCCTGAAAAGCTGCAGCTGGCATAAGTGTAGTGTGAAGATCCTGGTTCAAAATTCTGCACTTCTTTCAGGGAGATACGAGACATGTTTCCATAGTTCTATTTGGAGTTACCTGAATCCAGATTCATGCATGAGTTTTCTGTGAAACTCTGGGGTATTTGTACAGCTAATTATTTATTTATTTAGATGAGAACAAAGCGCAAATGATTTCTCCTTCCTTGTTCTTACTCCTAGACTTCCCTCAGATAAAAGAAATATTAAAGATATGTTCTGTTTGATGACATTTTATTTAATTTCTCAAATATATTTGAAAAATTATTTCAAATATACCTGAACTTAAAAATAGTAAATTAAAAAGTGCACCGTTACTGAAATGATGATGAAAAACAAGGTAAGCAAACAACAAAAACAATAGAACTTTAACAAATATTACAGTGAGCCCCCGCATATTCGCGATCTGGTGTTTGTGAGATTCAGCATTAGCGGGTGATTTTTCCATGAGCTGTGTGACCTCGGTGCGTGCACAGAACATACCGTGACCTCAGTCTGATTGGCCGCCGGTCCTGCCGCTCACGAGGATAAACCACACCGCACCTGGGGACAAGCCTCACCCCAGGGACAAGGCGCATCACGGGGACCAGGCGCGGTGCGGGGACAAGGTGCCAAGACTCCTCCACTCACCACTCGCCCCCCACCCCGGTGGGAGCACAGCCAGACATCTGAAACAAGCCCCGCTCTCAGGACCATCCTCCAAACCTTATTAGGGGAGGGGGCGTGGCTATGGGCGTGGCGTANTGGCTATGGTCGTGGCGTACTCGACTACATAGTGAGTTCGCTATCTTCGTGGATTTCACCACTCCCGTGAGGCGGACCAGACCCAACAGTCCGTGAGTAACGGGGTTCACTGTATTACACTGATCAATACTAAAAGCATTTGAATAAACTAATCTTTTTGTAAATCTAAGTACAGTGAATCCCCACTGCACTGCGACTTCTCCATTATGACCCCGCCCATTTGCGAAGTAAATTTTTTGCAATTATGATTCAGGCATTTGCGAGTCAAGCTGCCCCAGACATGTGCAGTTGACTCAGCTCTGCTGAGGGACGGNCAGGGCGAGCACGCGCGGGGCGGCGTGGGGCCCCTGGGGCCGGCGTGAGCACCGGGGCTGGGCCAGGGGGCGGGGGGGGAAACAGCGGCGTGAGGTTTGGTCTGTGAGCACACACAGTCACAGCAGCCACTCAGAAACGGTTTCCTTTGCTCCCCCCTGCTCACAGAGCCCGAGGGGAGAAGCAGAAAATTGTCTGCACCGCTCCTGAGTTCCGGGGGGTGTAGCAATGGGCGTGGCCTGCATACATATTAACGACTTGCACTTCTTTGCGAGTTTAGCGTTTCACGACGCCTTTGGCATGTCCCATTCCTCACGATGGACAGGGTATAACTGTATTAACAATCTTATTTGCAGAGCCTAGGATTCCTTCTCTTTTCAAAATCATGATCTTCATTGAGCTAAACAAAAAGTTACTTTTATATGATCACCTCTACTTGACATTTATATATCACTACTGACAGTCCACAAAAATCCTAAACAGTATACATCTCATTTTACCTGTTATTTTTTATTTCTTCCTATGTCAAAGAGGAAGTTTTCATACCAATCAGAATAAACCTCATAGGAAATAACTTATCCAGAATAAATTGGGTAAATATCTGCAGAATTGACAAGGAAGATTATCAAGATGTGATGGTGGCAGGGGGACATACACATGTACATGTGTACCAAGGATATCTTTGGTGTGATGAAGTGCTGGATATAAATTTACAATGTTGAAGCCAATTGTAAGTCAATCATAAGCTCTTGAGATAAGCTTGCAAACAGAACTTCCAGGTAAGAGACTAGTTCATACCAGGTTTTTTATTTTTCATTTACTATTTCTCATTTCATTTTCTTCTTCCTTTAATTAGTTTTATATGCATTTTCAAACATCTTATTTTTGAAAATCAGCAAGAAACTGCTTGATGGGGTTTTAGTTGTAACATTTAAAATGGAAAAGTTTGACCTGTCTGAAGAATTTTCTGTGATATGTCTTCGTTTGACCCATCTGTATTTCCTAGACTGAACAGTGACAGGCAGTCAAGAGTGAAGAGAGAGGTGCTCTATTAGTAGGTAAACAGACACAGTTACAGAGGTTGACAAGATTTTCAATTCCTAAATTTTCCCATTAATCCTTAAAGCATATAATTGAGAGACTCAATGTAGCCATAAATGGACCACAGTTAATAGTATTTGCAGAAAAAAAACAACCAAACTAAACCAAATTTTATTTCTTTTAAAAGTCTTTGGCTATAAAGCACAAAACTGATGTAGAATCGCACCCACAATTCTTCTCTGCCTTTAACTTCAGGGAAAGTATTTCCTCTTCTAAATAATTCACAAAACTAAGAAGAACAGAAGGGGGGAAAATTATTCTATGCGGGAATATCCTCAAAACTAATGAGAACAACCAGGAGATATATTGCAATTAAAAAAGTCAAGAAACACAAAGAAATTTACAATTATACATCTAAAAGATTAATTTGCACCGACACTTCATAGAGAAATGGCACTTCAGAGGGAGAAACAGCAAACGAAATAATAGATTTTAAAGACAGAGCCACTACATCCTATCCATGAATTTTAAGGCTTAAGTGCCATTCAGAAAGCTCTGCTGTTATTAACAGTATGCTTATTTTTTAAAAAATAAATCAATTATTATAGTCTTTCTGTCATTAAGGAGAAGAAAAGGACAAAAAAGGCTGTAAAATTATGGTGGTTGAGAAAAAAGCCCACAATCGTATCCTAGCATCTTACATTGTCATGTTCTCATATAAAAACCTTCTCTATCACAGCAGGAAAAACAGTTCCAGGAATTATGGGTATGCAAAAGTGAGTCATTTTGGGAATGATTTACTTTGTGTATTGGATAGAAAACAGAAGAGAGAACTGATTTAATATAAGGAACAAAACATCGTATTATGCACTTACGTACTCTAGAGAAAGCTATGGTTGGAACGAACAAGATATATAAATCAATTAGATGAAAAATTAATTTCTCCCTGTAATAGAGAAAAATAATGGGCATGCAGTAACATCTGTTTTTAAGAAAATTAGAGAAAAAATAAAATTTATTTTTCCAGAAAGGGATAAAATCTTCTTTGCTGACACGAAAAAAACCCCTAGAGAGAACCAACAAAGTCTCTCAAATAATCTCTACTTTCCAGGATCACTTGTTGCAGCAAAATACTGTATTATTGGGTTGAAAAATGTGTTCACCTGGGTTACATAATTTCTGAAATAAAAATTGAACTCAAGTTTAGCGATCAAAGCCAAGTTCCATTTCTCTGTAACTCAGAACCTGTAACATAAACTATTCCAACTCTGCAAGAGAGAAAAACCAAAAATACCCATAAATAGAATGTTAGCAGCTAAGGGATGCAAGTGATGCATCCCTTATGATGGATACAGTGATGCAAGGAGACAGTCTTATACACAAGTTCTACCAAATGAAAGAGAAACCCCACAACTGTTCACATTGACATGGCTTCCACACCCATTTCTTCAAAGGGAAATCTTAAAAGTTTTTTAAAACATAAATCTGTGATAAAACGCACACAAACTGACAGAAATTTGAAAGTATAAACAGCAGTTTAACCTCAGAGCATTGTACATAAATATCTGCAAGCTAAATAATTTCAGTAAGTAAATGCAATCACACTGTCTCTGAAATTATATTTAAAATAATTTGACTACACAGCAAGAATAATTGGTTTAATCTATTTTACCTTAAACCTTTCCTGAAGGTCCACTGTTAGGTCTCTGCTCTTCTGAAATGCTTCCATTAATTCTGTCCAGGCCTAGAACTGGCACCACTAAAAAAAACAGTGGATAGAGACAGGGTAAATAAGATGAAGAAGAAAGAAGCATCAATATAAAGTGTGAATAAGAATGCAACCGTAGTGGTTTTCCAATCAAGTGGCAAAATGTCACTCACACATGGGTCGTTCATGGGTTCACAGGTTCACAGGTTATTCTGAGTTAGAAGGGACCCAAAGGATCATCTAGTCCAACTCCCCACCAACTAGACCATGTCACTGAACTCGTCATCGAGTCTTCTCTTAAACATCTCCAGCGATGGAGATTCCACCACCTCCCTGGGCAAACCATTCCAATGAGCGATCACTCTCTCTGTGAAAAACCTCTTCCTTACATTCAGTCTAAACCTTCCCTGGCATAGCTTAAGGCCATGCCCTCTTGTTCTGGTGTCAGCCTGAAAGAAGGGATTCTCGCCCACAGGGTGGCAACCTCCCCTCAGGTAGTTG
>WEKX01004466.1:0-11004 GCA_013390025.1 Pitta sordida
CAACTTTGGAACACTACAACATCTGGGGCTCCTTATGGCAGAGAGGAGTGTGGGAGTTATTTTTTTTTCCCTTTACGTGCAGCAGCTTGCACTGGCAAGAGTGCTCTCTTTGTGGCTATGAATATACGCATATGTGCATATGCACTGGCAAGTCCAGGCTGGCTGCTGTGGCTGGAACAGCCACAACGGGGTTCCACATGGGTCCCTGTGTTACAATTAAAGACTTCTTGTCTCTTGTCAGGGTCAGGTGGGGCCAGGGCTGCCTGCCATGGCACTGCAGGACCGCGGTGTCCCACGGAATTACATATCGCTTCATGAATAACTGGGTAAAGACTGCAGAAAAAATTTCTGCGAAAAACTGAAGATAAGAATATGACAGTATGAATAACTGAGATATAACTCTCTCTCTATATATATGTATATATAAAGGTTTATTTTTTTCCCTCAAACAATTCTGCCTAGCATTTTTTTATATAATTTAAAAATAAACTATAACTGTCTTCAATATACGAAGACAGCATGACAACCAGGAGACCAGTCTCACTGTCCCAGACAGGAGCTTGGGTGCTTGAAATGATGTCACAGTATCATACAGTATCACAGTATTAGCAACCTTGGAAGAGACCTTGGAGATCATCAAGTCCAACCTGTAACCCAACACCAACCCATTGTCTAAAACATAGCACTACCCAGAGGACCATCCAGTGCAACTCCCCACCTACTAGACCATGTCCTAGGCTTTAGGCTTCTCGGGGAGCCCTGGAATCATTGAATAGGGACTGTAAGACCCTCCCAGGGCATCCTGTTTCCCAAAAATGCATTAACTTATGTTGCTTTGCTCTCATTCTTTCTATTCCCTTCATGAATCTTTCTTTCCTTGCAATCCTGTGACAGTATGAATGATGTGAAGTGATTGAATCCCAAACTGGTAAAAGCCTTTAGTAAAAAGAGACATCAAATACCAGGAAAATTAACAAAATTTTTGTCAGGTGAGAATCTATTTTTATTTGTTAAAGTGACATCAAATATTGAAACATAATTGACACCCTTTCTTGTCTCTATTGAATAAACAACATCATGCAAGCTGTGGTATTAGTTGTAGTCTTTGCTGTTCAGGACACCACCGGTAGCAAGCAGAGCAGAGCTCAAGTTTGTAGTGTGATGAGTTAGCACAGGGTAACTACACTGCAGGTAACTTATGTTTTTTCTTTATGTGCTGTGACATTTTCTGAATGTAACGTATTTTTGAACTTGTGTTTTTCAGGAAGGTGATTGCTAAAGAGTTTCTTGTGACACTTTAGAATAAATGTCTGATAATTACTAATTCATTTGGCATTGTTCTATAATAATGTAAATCATGATGTTCTTCTGTGGCATTAGTGGATGTAATCCCTTTCAAAAATCCCACAAAATCCTCAATCTCTTGTTTCTGTATAGTCAAGTATATCTGCTTTAGCATATATAGATCTGGCAGTGCTCCAGTTTCTTTGATGCATCTAGTTTGAAAGAGACTCCATAACTAGGTACCAGTGTTTAGGGATGAGTAAAGCCAGTTTAATATAGATATTTTGACTTGAAATTCACAGCATATTCTGAGTTGGAAGGGACCCACAAGGATCATTGATTTCAACTCTTAAATGGCATCACTGCCTCCCTGGTGGGAATCGAACCCCCGGTCACCCCCCTGAGAGCAGGACGGACACTCACCACTGTACTGTCGTGGTTTGACCCTGGCTGGATGCCAGAGACCCACCCCAACTTCTCCTGAAGGAGAGAAACTGGAGAATAAACCTGGTTACAGGCAAAACCAAGGCAAAACTATAAGTAAAGAACATAAAGGGTTTATTTTCTAACTAACTAGGTCAGAANAAAGTGTCTTTTTTTATAATCACAGTATAGATAAGGCTGGAAAGGACCTTGAAGATCATCTAGTCCAACCTATAATCCAACTATCCTATCCTCTGCATCTAGATCATATCACTCAGCACCTCGTCCAGCCTCACAGAATCACAGTATCATGGTATAGATAAGGCTGGAAAGGACCTTGAAGATCATCTAGTCCAACCTATAATACAAATAATGTCTCTCCCTCCTTCTGCTTATACTTAAATATAATTAGTTTGGGGATTATTTGGCTTGGAAATAAAATCTTGATATCTAACTTAAAAAGGGAACATGGAAACACTGCTCTTGTTTTGGTAAACAACAACGATGTTAGGAAACAAAAACAATGAAAGACCTCAAACAGAACCCAAGACTTTTGGCTCTTCCCTTGTGGTAACAGAAAAAAAAGATTTTTCATTTAAAAGTTTTTTTGTCAACTGTGAAACTCTAATTATTAACACAGAGGAGAGGTAGGTCCTGCCTGACCAACCTGATCTCCTCTTATGAACTGATGACTCACCTAGTTGACGATAGCAAGGCCATGGATGGTGTGTACTTGGACCATAGCAGAGTCTTTGACACAGTTTCCCATGGTAAGCTTCAGGAGAAACTCATAGAGCGTGGNATGGAGTCCACCATTAGCAAGTTTGCAGATGATGCCAAGGTGGGGGCAAATGTCGAACTGCCAGAGGGCAGAAGGGCCCTTAAGAGGGACCTTGACAGACTAAAGAAATGGGCAGATTCCCATAATATGCGATTTAACAAGCGCAAATGATGGGTTCTTTACTTTGGACATAACAACCCCATGCATTGCTATCGGCTGGGGGACGAGTGGCTGGAAAGTTGTGAAGTGGAGAGGGATTTAGGAGTAATGGTTGACAGGAAGCTTAATATGAGCCAACAGTGTGTCCAGGTGGCTAAGATGGCCAATGGCATCGTGGCCTGTATCAGGAATAATGTGGTCAGTAGAACTAGGGAGGTTTTTCTTCCCCTGTACTCGGCACTGGTCAGACCACATCTTGCATGTCCAGCTCTGGTTCCCCCAGTTAAAGAAGGACGTTGAACTGCTTGAGAGGGTCCAGAGAAGGACGACAAGAATGGTGAAAGTACTTGAGAATAAGTCCTATGGGGAGTGAGAGTGGGAGCTGGGGTTGTTCATCCAGGAGAAGAGGAGGCTCAGAGGTGACCTGGTTGTTTACAACTGCCTGAAGGGCAGTTGCTGTTGGGTGGATGTAAATCTCTTCTCCCAGGCTGCCAGCACCAGAACAAGAGGACATGACCTCAAGCTACACCAGGAGAAGTTTAGACTGGATGTTAGGAAGTGTTTTTTCACAGAGAGTGTGATTCCTCAGTGGACTGGTGTGCCTAGGGAGGTGGTGGAGTTGTCATTCCTGGAGGTGTTTAAGAGAAGACTGGATGAGGAACTCAGTGATATGGTCTTGATGATGGGAGGCTTGGATGGATGGAGCTTGGTGCCCGTGGTTCCATGGTAGTGGGTTCGATCCCTGGGAGGGAATTCGCTTGGGAGTTGGACTAGTGGTTCCCTTCCAACTTGGAATAACCTGTGAACCTATGAGTGACTTGTTCCAAAGATGTTTTAAAAAGACAGTCTTGTTTAGTGCCATATAATATTTGAAATAGTGTCATTTCACTGTTTTTGTCTTCATTTATGAAATTCCTCATATCCAGAAGACTCCTTGCATTATATAGTTGCATATCTCTTTATACTAAGGCATTAAATTATTAGGGTCACAAAACTGAACAGTTAGCGCTTGATCTATGTTTTTCCTTCTCATACAACACCATGACAAGGCTGATGGATCATAAAAGCTGAAGATAGGTAACAGATATAATACTCCATTTTTCTCTTCCTTTCTCTGCTGAGATCAATTGAGTTCAACGAGAAGGCAACTGTGCCTAAACATGCAGCTAGACTGCTAGACTTCTTATTATGGCATAACACTAAATGTGTTTACACTTTTCTGATAAGAGTCCATTTAATAAACAATGTTTCTTAGTGAATCACAGTGTAGAGAACCTTGAAACAGACTAGATTTCTGAAGATAGGATCAACAAGGTGACCTGATTGCTGTTTACAACTACCTGAGGGGAGGTTGCGGTCGGGTGGGTGTGGGTCTCTTCTCTCAGGCTGACAACACCAGAACAAGAGGACATAGCCTCAAATTACACCAGGGAAAGTTTAGCCTGGATGTAAGGAAGAGGTTCTTCACGGAGAGAGTGATCTCTCATTAGAATGGTCTGCCCAAGGAGGTGGTGGAATCGCCATCCCTGGAGGTGTTTAAGAAAAGACTCGATGAGGAGCTCAGTGACATGGTCTAGATGTTGGGAGGCTTGGATGGATGGAGCTTGGTGCCTGTGATTCCATGCTTGTGGGTCTGGGAGTTGGATTAGATGATCCTGTGGGTCCCTTCCAACTCAGAATAACCTGTGAAACCTGTGAAACTGTCCCTGTATCACTTCAGTCAGATGTTTGTTCTATATATATGTTGAAGTCCTTCATTGATGGAGAGCGCTCAAACTACTAAATTGTCTACTTCAGTGCTTTGTTATATGTAGAGATATCCATCTTGAATCTAAATTTTCTAGCTTATTCTAAATTTTTTTCTGTGTTTTGATAAAATTACTTAGCCATACCCAAATATGTCCCTTTTGTTTCCATATTTTCTATTGATTTTTAAATAATTCAACTTACAGTTTTACAGCTCTCATTTAAATACAGATGGAATTGCAGGGGCCATACTCTCTATCCTGACTTTTATCCTGACTTGTCTCCTTCCATCTTTTTGAAATTAATTCCTTTTTTTCTTCATTTCATTAGTCATGGTTAGGGATTTAAAGCTGGTTAAATTAAATTTTGAAACCATATTACCTCTAGAAATACTTGTTATCAGGTCTCCTCCCTGTCATATTTTAAAGGGTATCATGCAGTCTATGTCTTACAGAAACAGTAGAAAAGTACCCTGTTTCTCAGAGAAATGTTTTCTCAGCATAGAAATATGATTTTTTTGCATACATACTGGAATTCTCACAGTTTCCTAAGTTCTCACAGAATCCCAAATCTGGAAATTTCTGATGAGAAAAGGTGGCTAATCATCCTTACTTTACACTTTTCTCCACCTTGAGTTCCTTGTCTCATTTTATCCCACAGCAAATTCTCTGGCTTCTATAAAGAGAATATCTTCAAATGCCAAGACTCATTTTTAATGCTGTTTTTTCACTCTGTGTGTTGTTAAAAATCAGTATCTGAAATGGCTTTGCAGCCTAAGGCCAGAGAGAGGCAGCAGGAAACAGAGATGCAGGAGTTCAGCTTTGTTTTTCTCCTACATGCCTGTTGGCAGTCCCTCCATATGTTGGGATTCAGTCTCCCCCAAACCAGCGCCTGAAGTCTTCACAGTGTGTTGCTGCAGTGGAGCAGAAAGGATTCAAGGGTTTATCTTTATTAGATTTGATCACTCACTGTTTATGAGGCAGCACAGCTTGTGCTGATAATGAAAGACCTCCTCTCCCCTCCTCCTTCCAATTAGTAAGTCTTGTCTGTCTCATATTCCGTATGAAAATTTTTTATGTCAATATTGACAAGAAGAGAAAAGGAAAATGAATTGACTTTGCACAGCTTGAATCTGATCCTGTGAAAAATTCTGTGGGAGCAGTTCCATCATATTCTATAACACTACTCTAAACACAATTGATACCTTAGATGATGACGATGCTCTTGACACTGACTTTAAAATGTGTTTCATGGTGCTCTAGAGTATGTTCAGGGTTTTATGACTCACTGATTGCAAGAGTAAAAATTCCTAAATACCCCAACCCCTTTCACATCAGAAAGAATTAAAAATCCACTATACTTCCCTTACAAATGAGAAATTGGTTTATGTGAGTTGACATGATGAAGAAGGAGCAAATGCTAGATATCCTGGACTTTTGAAGATGCTCTGTTTTATGATGAAAGAATTAAATCTCATGAGTTAGAGGTGTGACACCCCATGCAAAGTAGTTAATCTTTCTGAATTTCCTATTTGCAAAATGAGATTGTAATATTTCTACTTACCTTTCTTTGTTTTGTCGAGGTCAATTCCAGATATTTCAAGAAGTGCTTCTTTAAGGCAACGTGTATGCATGAAGGCCAACCAAAGTCAAAATGACAAAAAGAAGAAAAAACTTTCAATCTCAGTCTAAACTGGGTATTTGCTTTTTTTATCAATCATATTTAGCATGAAAATAAATGACAAAAAAATGGTTGTACACAGGATCTTTAACAGCTGAAAATTGTAGACATAGAACAGACCAGTTAAGAATAAGAAGAAGGATCAGTACAATGTAATAATATTTG
This sequence comes from Pitta sordida, assembly GCA_013390025.1. NCBI lineage: Eukaryota > Metazoa > Chordata > Aves > Passeriformes > Pittidae > Pitta > Pitta sordida. Next base: position 6,239 of record WEKX01004466.1, read on the forward strand.
TAAAAGAGCAACACAATAACAGAGCTTCAAGTAACTGATTAGAGAGTAATCCTGATGTACTAGTGTTCACCTAAGTTATCGTGATTTACATTATGAATCATTTGCGGATGATATATTGTTATAGGTGCCGGAAAACAAAGTTTTAAGCATCAATTAAAAAGATTTAAAAACACTTTTTCTATAACAGAATGCAATTTCATAATTTACTGTCAGTGACATCATTAGGCAACTAATATTTTAAAGACTCACCTTAAGTAGACAAAATGTGTTAAGGTTTATTAACCTTTGCGTTGATAAAGTGCATTTCATCTTTGAGTGACAAGTCAGCCTTTTTACTTTCTATTCTTTTATTTTGTTCCTTCTCTTCTACCATTTATGAGTCATATATTCCTGGTACTAAAAGAAAAAGATAGCTTGCTAACAAATAGTCAAAGTAAAGAACTTAAAGGATGTGGTCAGCATTTACTCTTGGTCTTTTTCTGCATTAATTCTCCAAAGTCTTGAGTTGTCTTCATGGCTACAGTTTGCCTACCTGTGAGAATGTCACCTGGTTTGTAATCCTATTTTGATATTTTAACACAATCTGATGATTGTATTAAACTAAAAAAAATGGGCCCCACATGCAAGTTCCTATGGGTTCTATGGGAGGATGGGATTTTACTTCCAGAAAATAGATCCTTCTAAGGAGCAATTTCTTAGAGGAAGCTTGAATAGAGCAGTACTCTTCATCAAAGATAAATATCAGGGTTTTATCAGTCTCATGTCTAGGGTCTCATGGAGAATGGAATGCAATTAGATCTACTTCTTTTGTTGACTTCAAAAGCCTTCCAGTAGGCTTTATGATATGACACCCTTTTTTTGAAAATTGTTAGTATATGTCAACTTCCTTGAAGACATTTCCACACTGAACAGAAACCAGGACAACATGTATTTTAGTTGTTAAGTGAGAGGCCTCATAAAAAAGACAATTACAACAATGGATGCTTGAATGGTTCCAGGGCATGAGGAATTTCGGAAGAAACTTTCATTAGGATGAATGTCAAAACAAATAAGTAAATAGAAAACTCACTAATTTTGAGGAGTTGCCTAATAAATATATTGCTACCTTAAATACTCAAATATTTCCCATAATGATATTATGCACATTTGATGTTAAAACACTTTTGTATCTGACTTTGTCTTCTCAAGATCTCATGCCTAACTCTTGAATGTTCTTAAAATATGCTCTTGAATATGTTCTTAAAAGTCTTCCAGATATACCACAATGCTGTAGAACACATCTGAGATTAATGCACTTATATAGGCATCCAAAACCACTTGTCCTCCTAAAAAGATTAACCTAAATAAGATTATTTCTTAAGGACATCAGAATTTTTCTCGTTATGAATTTTTACTGCATCCTTTATGGTTTTTTTCCAGAAAAATTCATTAAATGTAGCAAATACATTTTGAAAGACTTGTGCAAGTTTCATCTATAATGCTGGATTATTAAATTAACTTGCTGCTCACTGCCTTCAAATGAGAAAGCATCATATCAATTTCATTACTGACAAATACAAATTCTTTTTTACATGATCAGCATTGCTGAAAAAAATCCGCGTCTCAGTCTGAAACACAGAACCTCATATAAATGGGCTCATATATTTTAAAAGAAGTAACCTGTAAGCAGCAAACCAGAACAAGATATTAACTAAATGCTAGAAATGAGTTGACTATACAGAAAGCTTTTACTGAGGTGACTCACCTAGTTGACGATAAAAAGGCCGTGCATGTTGTGTACTTGGACCATAGCAGAGTCTTTGACACAGTTTCCCATGATAAGCTTCAGGAGAAACTCATAGAGCGTGGGTTGGATAGGAGCATTCTGTGTTGGGTTAGGAATTGGATGGATGGATGAGCTCAGAGAGTGTTGGTAAATGGTGCCACATCCAGCTGGCAATCCGTCACTAGTGGAGTCCCACAGGGATCAGTGCTTGGCCCGGCACTGTTTAATATCTATATTGATGATATGGACAAGGGAATGGAGTCCACCATTAGCAAGTTTGCAGATGATNTAGGAAGTGTTTTTTCACAGAGAGTGTGATTCCTCAGTGGACTGGTGTGCCTAGGGAGGTGGTGGAATTGCCATTCCTGGAGGTGTTTAAGAGAAGACTGGATGAGGAAATCATTGACATGATCTAGTTAATGGAATGATGGGATAAGAAGTTAGATAATATAAAAATAAAATAAATGACAATGACACGACCCTGAGATCAGCTCAGATAGATAAAACATGAGGTTCATGGCACCAGAGTTGTGGGCTCAATACCTATGTGGGCGTTCACTTGAGTTTGTGGGTCACTTCCAACTCAGAATATTCTGTGATTCTCTGTGTGATTCTGTGACGTTACTAAGTGGTAGTTATATAATTATGCTATATTTAATCAACTGCTTGTAATTAATTTTAATGGTTATTTTAAAATGTCAATCCCATGCACCCTATTTCCAGGTGTCCTGCAAAATATAAAGGATATTTTAAAGATGATTATCTTTTAAATTCTTTACAGTTAGAAAACACTAGTATTATCTTTCATCAGGGAACACATTAGAAGTTAAGAATTTTGAAATGAGGCATTTTGACATGCAAACTGCTATACAGAATCTTGAAAGATGCTAAAATAGCATTCGTTCTTTAGCATATACATAGGTAGCAATCATGTTAGATCCTTCTTTCTTTGTTTTGTAAAATGCACAGTTGTGTTATATAAGGTGAAAGTACTTTAAACGGTCATATTTTTGTGTGTGTGCGAACAGACGGAAACAAAAAAAAATCCCTCCCAACAATAGCAATGTGTCTTGAAATGAGGAACATTTGATTCACAACATTCATCAATGTAATTATAACCAGAACTATATTTACCCAGATATAAATGTAGATTGTTTTCTGAATTTGAGAATTTTGAATAAGCCAGTTTTATTTTATTATGTTGCACACATTTAGTATTTCCTTGAATTAAATATAATATTAATACTGCTTACTAATGCTTAATAGGAATACTAATTAGAAATTCTATTCAGGAACAATCTGTGATAACTGTGGTTGCCATATATCATCACAGGTGTCTTTTCCATAATTTATAAAAGAATGGGAACTCATTTTGACTCACAGTTTTGTTATATTGCTTATTAGAATTGCACCTAGAGACAAACATCAATTTCTTCATGTCTTGCTAGACATCTTCATTTTAGATATGTACTCCTTAAGTCATAATGAATAACAAACGAAGTATACATGTCTTTGGTCTTTTTTAGTTTTTTTTAAAAATTACACAACAGCATTGATATCATCTGATTTATCTGATCTCAATTCTAAATCAGAATTTTAAGTCTTTTGTTTCAATTTGGAAGGGAAAAAAATAATGACATGGCTTTTCATTTCATCTATTTTGAGCATATATCTTATTTTAGAATAGATTCAATGTGTCTATTTCAATGTAGTCTCATCACTGAACCTGCCAGAGATTAGGAAGCATTTGGACAATGCTCTCAGTCACACTGTGTGACTCTTGGGGCTGTCCTGTGCAGGGCCAAGAGTGGGAGTTTGGTGATCCTTGTGAGTCCTTTACAACTCAGTACTCAAGATGTGGTCTAACCAGTGCCGAGTACAGGGGAAGAATAACTTCCCTAGTCCTACTGGCCACAGTGTTCCTGATGCAGGCCAGGATACCACTAGCTTTTCTGGCCACCTGGGCACACTGCTGCCTCATGTTAAGTTTTCTATCAACCTACAGTCCCAGATCCCTTTCCACCTGATCATCCTGCAGCCACTCCGCCCCCAGCCAATAGTTCTGTATGTTGTTATTGTAACCGAAGTGTGGGAGCCGACACTTAGACTGGTTGAACCCCATGCCATTGGATTCAGCCCATCTATCCAGCCTGTCAAGGTCTCTCTGCACAGCCCTCCTACCTTCCACCATGACATTCTATGATTCTATGATCTTGAAAATGGATTTGAGGTGCCTAGCTTTCTAGTGGATCATTAATATTAATGTGTCTAATTTGATGTAGATAAAATTCCTTCATAATATTTAACACATCTAGGGTTTCAAAGGTAAGTTGGAATCACCTTTGACATATTTCATGTATGCCATATATTTTTACAGAGAAGAAGTGAATGACATATTAAGTTCCTTCTGAATGTTTATATACACATTTAAACATAGAAATACTATTCTCATAAAAAAATTAGTAATTCAAATCTCCTGAATTAGCATGAGGAAAAATATTGTGGTTTATTTCCTGATATTTACAGTGAATCCTCTCTGTATCGCGACTTCACCTTCACGACCCCACCCATTTGTGAAGCAATATTTTTGCAAATATGATTTAGTGGTCCGTGAGCCCAGCTGCCTGACGCACGCGCAGTTTGACTCTGCTCTGCCGAGAGGCGGTGCTGCAGTGCCTGTGGGGAGGGACTCACACCTCGCTGCGGGGAGGGGGGCTAGCAACAGCAGCACCGAACCCCCAGTCCCTGAACGGGAAAACTTGCCCTACGAAAGTGAGGCAAGCTGTGTGCTGGGAGGGCGGCAGTCCCGCAGCGGCAGGCTTCCCCCGCGCACACTGGTGGTGGGCGGGCTCCCCCTGCGCGCGCGATTTACTGCAGCTCGCAGTGGCGTTTATAGCCCTGACTCAGTCCCTGCCCTGGTCCCTGCCCTGCTCCTGTGTGCTCCACTGAGATTCAGCGCAGCACCACCACAAGACATGCCATTCCTTGTTACTCAAAGCCC
>WEKX01004467.1:1342-13303 GCA_013390025.1 Pitta sordida
GCTCTATTGGGAATCCCTCTTACCTTGACCCACAGGCTCTCTACTTGTTCATCCTTGATGTCAAGCTCTGTGGTGTCTAAGGTTGCTTTAATATATAGGGCCACTCCCCCACCTCTACGTGCTCTCCTGTCCCTTCTAAAGAGTGTGTAACCTTCTAATGGGGCACTCCAGTCATGCGCCTCCCCCCACCATGTTTCCGTAACAGCAACTATATCATACCTTTCCTGATGTACCATGACCTCCAGTTCTTCCTGCTTGTTGCCCAGGCTGCGTGCATTGGTGTACATGCACTTTAACTGTGTTGCTGTGTATGTTCTTGGCTCAGTCTTACCAGCACCAGTGCCCTCTTGAGTGGTTGCCGGATCCCCTTCCCCCTTCGAATTTAGTTTAAAGCCTTGCTTTTCCTGATACAGGCCAGGATGCCATTGGTCTTCTTGGACACTTGGGGACACTGTTTGCTCATGTTAAGTTTCCTATCCACCACTGGCTTTTGCAGTGATCTAACTATACAGGGAAGTAAAAATGTAGCTTAGATCCTGCATTTCAAGAACCAGATTAACCAATAAAACTATATGACCTACAAATCTATGCTCAAATTCCTCACTTTCTGATCATGTGTAGATTATATGCTCTGCAGAGCAGATGTCTTGGTTGGTCCCAGAAAGAGAAGACACCTGTCATGAAGTTGAATCCTGATCAGATGATGATTTGAAGATTACAAAATGCTTTTCAGGGGTCACAGAATACAAGTGGAAACTATCAAAACAACCAAAGCACATCAGTAGATCTTAATGATGTACAGCTGTAGTGACAAGGCAAGACATTTCAGTGAAAGAGGTGTACCACGGCGATATTCTTCTGCATGAAGGAAAAACTAACTGCTTCAAAGATCCTTAGTCTTACTCATCAAGGCTGGTAATGACAAACTCATTTGCAGTTCAAGACACTTTCCTAGACCTTAGATGTAATCTAGCTTTCAGGGACATGACGTTCTCTCCTAAATTCCAGGTTGATGACATAGGGTCTTCTGCATCTCTCTTTCAAACTTTATTATTGTTAAACCAATGCAAACTGAGCTGAAATGAAAAGGCAACAGAGGTTTCAGGTTCCATTCATACCAACTTACTACATCAAACAAACAACTAATAACTTAATCCTGAGTTCAAAATAGGAAAAGGAAGAAATCAGGGAAGTTAGAAATGAACTTACAGCTGAACAGATTTTTAATACCGAGAGATAGCCAGAGCAAGGAAAGTGTATTTTTTAACCAGAGCCTATTATTTCTATTACTCTTTCCTGTCCATTAAAAATACTATAATAACTGCTTTTTGCACAGAAGAACTTCAGGTGAACATGATCAGGAGCCAATTCATGGATCTAAACATAAAGGGGGCTAGTCTGCCGATCACAACTGAGTTGTATGCCGTTATTCTTTGATGACAGACAAGACTGGAGCAGTTGATCAGTTCTTATCATACAGGAAGAAAACAGATGAGTCCTAAAGACAGTTCTGTGAAGTACTGCCGAGTATTTCAGCCCCACACATGACATCTGGTAATTTGTGCCTTCTCTTGAGACTTGAGATCACTAAAAACCATTTGGCCCTACTCAAACATTCAGTCAAGGAAAGTTTCTGATTTTCCTGAGAAGCCTCTCTAGTGATAAGCAATTATGTCCAATGTTTGGACACACACAAAGAAGGCAATTAGGGGTCGATTGCAATTTAAGAATACCCTGGGTTTCTGAATTTGGAGCAAATAAATAAAAAAAGTTACACTCCCAAAGTCTTTCCAAAAGACCAGCAGGTGTGGGAACAAACGTTTCCACAGACAACTCAAATTGTTTAATGCTTTTAAAAAATTACCTGTGACTGAACAACTGCATTAGGAAATTCAAATCGCTTCTTAATATCATCCAGCATTTTGACTCTTTCATATGACACTAAACTTCACCCTGCAAGAGAGATTGAAAAAATATATTTAGGACTAAGAAAGACAGTGTGCTATTTCCCAGGGAATAAAAAATCACAAGACTTACGTTGCACTTATAAACAGATGCAAGCATTAAAACTTTTCCTCCTCCTCCAAAGTCTACTACAGTCGACCCTTGAATATCACGGTACCATGGGTCCGGTTTCCGCCCTGCAAAGCTCTCCATCCACATTGATAGGCAGCTCATTAATATGCAAATTTTCCCCCCATCGCCCCACCCCCTCAGCTCTGGAGTGGCTGCAGGGTGTTCCCAGAAGCACCTCACACAATGTGAGCAGTCAGGGGAATGAAGGGGGTCTCCTCTGCCCCGTTCACACCTAGGGAGTCCCCAGGAATCATGATGAAGGGGTTCCTGACCCCACAGGGCCACTGTGGAGAGTCCCAGGCTTTGGCTGCCACTGCTGCGGCAGCTGCAGCGGGCGGAGGAGGCACCGCTGTACTTCTGAGCCCTCCCTGGCATGCTCCGTCCTGGGGGACATGCATGGCATGGCACAGCGGCCCCACTGGCATGTTTAATTTTTTTTTTTTAATCTGGAGCAGGGCGACAAGTGCATTTGAGCATGTGAGTGAGGCGACAGCAGTGGCTGCCTTGTCACCACCATAACGGTCCTGCTCTCTGCGCTCTGGGAGAGGCTGTTTGCTGCGGAAAGGGATGCACAAGGGACAGCTCCAGCGACAAGCTGCGACATTCTGCCAGAGCACTACTGTGCTTGCCTGTGTCACCAGGGGGTGGAAGCGGGGAGCATGTGTATGCATGTGTCTGCTATGCATTCTAGTGTTTCCATGGAAACAGGCTATGGGTGGGTGCTGGTGGCTGCTCGGGGACTGTCGTAGCTCATCCCCATGTTAACGAGGGCACCACCAGTGCCTCAAGAAACCTCAACAACAACAGCTTTGCCAGCTTTGCCAGCCAGCGCCGGGGCGAGAGGACCGTCACAGCCGTGAGCCTCCGCTCTGTCTGGCATGGTGTGGGTGGCCTATCATAGCTGTGTGTCACTGGACTGTCGCAGCTAGTCCCCATGGTAACACAGAACACAGGCCAGGGACAGCATGGCAGCATGATATCAGCTCAGTGGCGCAAAGGCGAGCGGCAAAGGGATGAGTGCTTTTTTCACAAAGGGAACATGGTAGGACTGCTTAGGCATGACAGGGGCTCTCTGCCCTGTGTTCCCTGTTGCCATGTCTTGTGTGGCTGCCTGCACCTGCAGGGAACACAGCAGGGCGGTTCAGAAGTACAGGCTGCACTTTGGCCGGGGCAGCCGCCTGGTCCCCCTGCACTCGGAGCTCAGCCCACCCCACTCCACTACCGTGGGGGGAGTGCTGCACTTTGGCTGGGGTGGCTGCCTAGTCCCACAGTGCTCAGAGCTCAGCCCGCCCCGCTCACATGCAGGAAGGGCTGCGTTTAGGCCGGGGCAGCTGCCTAGTCTTGCGGTGCACAGAGCAGACAGCAAGCATTTCGCCTGTGCAGCTGGCCCCTCTCCACTCCCATGCAGGGAGGGCTGTGCAGGTGGAGTGCTTGTGCTATGCTCTGAGCACCATGGCACGGGGCGGCTGGTGCAGGCAGAGCAGTGCTCTGGCGTCCTGCATGGCGCAGTAGGGGTACGGGCTAATTTGCATTTTCATGACTCTCTACTTGATTATTCATGAGTGTCAGTTCATGCAGGTGCAGTGGCGAGTGCCCCACAAAACAAACCTCCCCAATCACGGAAAAATCAGATGACCAAGAGTTGAATCTGCGAATGAGGAACTGCGAAGTAGAGAGGACTGACTGTATATCACTGCCTTTTGGGCTTAAAACCAAGAAAGGGTGAATATTCATTGGTCTTGTAGAAGGGATGAGTAATGGACCCCTCTTCAAGCTGCAGCAAATACACCATTCCATACGGCACAGCATATATGTACATGGCAAGGACTTGATAGCTAGCTAGCTAGATACTCTTGAGAACATTTTCAGTACAGTTGTACCTTGCATAGTCTCATTTCTGGATTCGTGTATTCACGGTTCTTTCCCCTCCAAATAGTATTTGCAAAGCTTCCAGGTTTGTGTATTTGCAGTTTTCCCTGGTTACAGTATATGAGGATTGGGCGATTCACAGGACCCCTCAGAGACCCGTAATCCATGAATTTCGAGGTATGACTGTATCTTCCACTGACTTGAAAATGGGACGGCTCAAGGGTACCATCTACAGTCTCTAAAACATGACTTAAAATGCAAAATTATTCACAAATTTTCCATCAATTCATGCAAAACCAGCACTTAAACAAAGACCCACCTGTGAAAGTGCATTACAGTATCACAGTGTTGATAAGGTTCAAAAAGACCTTGAAGATCATCAAGTCTAACCTATCTAACTAAAACCTAACAGCTATAACATTTATATCATGGCCCTCAACATCTCATCCAGTCTACCCTTAAGCACCTCCAGGGATGGCGATTCAACCACCTCCATGGGCAACGCATTCCAATGCCAGATTACTCTTTCAGTGAAAAACTTCCCTAATGTCAAGTCTAAATTCCCCTTGTTGGAGCTTAAGACCATAACCTCTTGTTCTATCTCCAATGGCCAGAGAGAAAAGACCAACCTATGCCTGCTTACAACCCCCTTTTAGGTAGTTATAGACAGCAATAAGGTCATCCCTGAGTCTCCTCTTTTCCAGACTAAACAGACCCAGCTCCCTAAGCTGCTCCTCATAGGGCTTATCCTCCAGCCCCTTAATCATCCTTGTTGCCCTTCTCTGAACTCATTCCAGCACCTCAACATCTTTCTTAAATTGAGGTGCCCAGAACTGGACACAATACTCAAGATGCGGCCTAAACAGTGCCGAGTACAGGGGAAGGATAACTTCCCTTGCCCTGCTGGCCACACCATTCTTGATGCAGGCCAGGATGCCATTGGCCCTCTTAGCTGCCTGGGAACACTGTGGGCTCATGTTGAGTTTGCTGTCAACTAATACCCCCAAGTCCCTTTCAACCTGGTCACTCTCTAAGCACTCCATCCCCAGCCTATAGCTCTGCTTGGCGTTGTGATGCAAGACCCGACATTTAGACTTATTAAAACTCATCCTATTGCAATCTGCCCATCTTTCCAATCTATCCAAATCCCTCTGCAGGGCCCTCCTACCCTCTAAGAGGTCAACACATGCTCCAAGCTTGGTGTCATCTGCAAATTTACTCATGATGGACTCAATATTGGATGCAAATGGTAATTGTAGTCAGGGGCTGTAACACTTCACATAAAAACTGATTTGAAGATTTAGAAATTATAAATTTAGTGTATAGCATAGAGATTTAGAAATGTTATTGAAGAAGTGGAAATTTGGTAGATTTTTAGGGAATTTTAGAAAGATTGGCTAACTTTGGAATCCTTCAGAGGGCCTGAAAGCTAAGGCTGAATAATAAAGGTGAAAAGAGCAGTTCTGTGCCCTCTGAAGGTAAACAATATCGAAAATTAGTCAAAACAAGGGGAAAGGAATTAACAACATGAGAGCCAATTGGTTAAGGGATCCATAGCAAGTGACATAATGCCGTAGAAATGAATATTCATTGGGCAATTTGCATATGGATGAGGCAAGGGGATAAAAAGGGGTGACAACTGGGGCGCAGTCTCTTTTTGCACCTGGCAATGTCAGAAGGCACTGCTGACCCTTTCCCTTGGCTTTTAGGCCAAAAATAAACTTTTCTATAGCGTGTAAACAATTGCCTTGAGTCCTGACTGATTTTCTTCAAATCAAAACTTTCAACGTAAGTTAGAAAATGCAGGTATACCCACAAGTACATAGTAATTGTAATTGTAATTGAAGACAAATCAGAATTCAGTTTGTTGCACACCAGTGAAACTGACAGCCACAGCAAATATGCAGATATTTCAGCTTACTGTAAACACACTTCCACTCACTTGGAATGCTGCCTTGAAATTAAAACACCTAGCCCTCTGGAAACCTACATGTTATCCTTTGCAGTAAGCACGGAGAAAATACATACCTGCATAGTACTCCAATTACAAGACATGCTACTGGTGTATGCATTCAAAATTATGAAACTAAAGCCTGGACACATGCAAATGCAGCATGTGCCACAACCAATACCATTCACAGCAGGAAAATTCAAGATTACAGTAATCCTCTGCATACTCGCGGTCTGCATATTTGCACATTCCACCTCTCACGGTCCATTTTTCTGCAAGTTGTGTGACCTTGTGTGCGCACGCAGAAGGAGCAGTAAAATCAAGTCAGCTCGTGAATATATAATGACCTCATGAATATGTAAATTGGCCTGCCCACCGTCACACCAGACTTGCCGTCCAGCCTTCGTTTTCACTGTTTATGGGGAAGGGGAGTGCTGCTGCACAGCCGGCGTGGAGGCACTGGGGCTGTGCCAGCGCTTCTGGGCACGGCCGAGTGGCACCGCTGGGCACCAGGGGATGGCAGGTGACAGCCGCCGTTGCCGAGGACGACCCCAGGATGGTGGCAGATGGGACGTTTAATCCCCAAGTACTCCAAGGTGGGCAGAAGAGGAGCCACTGGCTTGGAACCATGCCTCAGCTCTGCCTGCATCGCCACAACATCAGCAACATAGCCCAGTGTGTGCTGGCGCCATCATCACATGCCGCTTATGTCAGAGTCCGACCCCTACTTCTGGCGGCAGAACCCCTGCAGCTGCCCAAAATAAAATATTCCTTCTGGGTAGCAGCAGTATGTACATGTACTTTGTCTTTTCTGTAGATGTTTATTGCCATGTCAGAAACACTTTAAAAAGTCAGTACCAGACAGGTCTAGGGGGTCTCTTCTAGGATGTGTGGGGTGGATGAGGGGAGGGAGGAAGTGGGGAGAGAAGACAGGAGAGGGAAGGGAGGAAAGATGCGGGCAGCAGGCACAGGGAGCAGCAGGTTGCAGGTGCTCTCAACACAAGATGCACCTGTCCTCTGGTGCTGCGCCAGCTCCTCCTGCCCGTCCGCCCCCGCCCTGAGCATCTCTGAGGAGTGGCAGCAGGACCAGATCGCAGAGACCCACCAGCTTTTTTGCCCTGCCACTTCTCCCTGGCCCATGCTCCTGCGGACAGCACCAGTGGGAGGTGGACCCCAGCTGCTGCCTGCAGGGATGGGGCAGGCAGTGGCAAGCCGGGGAGAAGCAGCGATGGTCAGCTTCCCTCAGCTGGCAGTGTTGGTCTGGCTGCACACAGCTCTCAGCCTACGGAGGGCCTGCTGCAACAAGCCCAACCATTCTGAGGAGTGGGGGGAGGGGAAGGAAATCAACCAAAAATCTCTCAAAAAACCACCTTGCCCAGCGTGGCTTCTTGAAGCCAGAAACCCTTCGCGGCTTGATGATGCCCAGCAACGGTGCTAATGGATATGTAAATTAGGCGCAAGCTGGGCAGCGAACAGGTGGGTGTGGTGATTTTACAGGATCACCGGATAACTAAGGCCGGTAGACACCTGTTAAACCTCCTGCTCAAATGAAGTTCAGCCATGTGGTAGGAACAGGCAGCTCAAGGCTTTGTCCTAGCTAGGTTTTGAAAATCTCCCAAGATCAGGGAATGCACCACCTTACTGAGCTGTCTTGATTGGTAAAAGCTTTCTGGACATCACTAGTCTGAGCCTTTTTGCCAGAGACTCCCATGAAGAGCCTGGCTGTGTCTTCTTCATCCCTCTCCCACTGGTGCCAGGGTTGCTGCTGGGTACCACTGAAGCTGTCCCTTCCCAGACTGAACCAGTCCTTAATGCCACAACCACTCTTCATAGGGCAAGGGCTCCAACTCTACCACTGCAATGGCTTCTCCTGAATTCAGCCCTCAGGGTCAGTATCCCTCTCATACTGGAGGATCCCAAACTGCACAGTCAATGCGAAGTCTAAGGAGTGCTGAGCAGAGGACAAATCCCACTCCAGTAGAGCTCTGGAGTAACAGCCTGGGGCATTCAGCCTGAGGCAGTGCCTGCGAGAGCCCATGGCCATCTCCACAGAACCACTCCCCACACAGCCCATACCCAGCATACACTGTAAAGGCTGGGCCAATACAGGGTATTTGTCGTTGTTGAAATCCTGACGGTCCCATCACCCTGTTCCGCCAGTCCAAGCAGAGGTCAGCCCTGCCAGCAGGCACATATCCTACCTCTACACAGGAACAGGGTGAGTGCTGAAAGCCTTGTCCAAGTGGAGGTAAATGACACCTATCTCTCCCTTTGTGTGAGAATCCAATTATCATTTATTAAGGGAAATAATGTGGGTAATACCCAAGTTTATTATCCCTAATAAGAATCACTGAATCAGACACAGTTTTGGAACAAAGATCTCATGTAATCTAATACTCTCATCAAAACTAGACTGATTAAATCATCTTGCTCTTTGCTAAATCCAGTGAAGTCCTGAAAATTTCCAAAGATGTAAAGTCGTGGAGTCATCACTCCTGGAAGCATTCAAGAAACTCCTAGATGTGGCACTTCGGGCTATTGTTTAGTTGATACAGTGTTGTTCGGTAAAAGGTTGGACTGGATGATCTTTGAGGCCTTTTTCAACCTTATTGATTGTATGATTGTGGATCCGTTCCAACTCAGAATATTCTATGATACACCATCAATCACACAGGCAAAAAAACACTCACCCCCAGAAACCACACAACACATGCACACAGAAAAAAAGAAAGAAATTGCAAGGTCCTGGAAAGCGAAAGGGATCCTGGCTTGTTTTCACAACATAATCAATGTGAATTATAAGCATCTATGGAGGCTTGAGCTTGGGTTACTGCAAGGCACCCATCAATTCTCTCTATCACTCCTCCTCAACTGTAAAAGGGGAAAAATATGATGAAAGGCTTATGTGTGTAAATAAGATCAGGAAGATCAGTCAAAAACTGCCATGCTCTTCACCACGGTCTGCAGGGGAAATCTCCAGCACCTGAGGCACCTCTTCCCTTCCTTCAGCACCTTGGTGTCTGCCCGGCTGTTTCTCTCACATTCTCAGTCCTCTCCTTAGTCTGCTGTTGTGCAGCAGTTTTTCCCCTTCTCAAACACATTATGCCAGAGGCGCTGCCACCACCACTGAAGGGCTTGGCCGTGGCCAGGGAGAGGTGGATCTGTCTTGGAGCCAGGCGGTAGTGACTCCCTTGGCATCTCGAGGAAGGTTCTGGCAGCTTTTCGCAGAAGCCACCCCTACAGCCTCCTTGCTATACAAATCTAATAAATCATCCTAATGATAACGACAAGCACCGCCAATGCGGAACCAGCCAAGAGCTGTTATGTCATTACAGAAGTAATTACACCAAGGTAAGCCACGCTAAGCAACAGAAAGTGATCGCAGGGAGCGCCGGGACCACATTCCCATATTGCCTTTGGCTCATTTTTAAGGACTCTCAGTTAAGTACAGTATTCCTGTCAAACCAGCGGGAGCACACCCGACAACACCACGCGGTACTTCACGCCGCCTCAAAACCCACCCACTTTAAATTAAAGCAAAACAAAACAAACATAAAAACAAACCAACAAAAANCCGCCGCCAGGGCGCGTGCGCGGCAGGGCTGTGGGAGGAGCCGTGTGACTGAGTTGCTTGTAAAAGGACGGGCAGGATTGCCCGAGCTGGAAAGAAACGAAATCTTTACCAGCTTCACAGTTAAGTATTTTGATGTATTCTGATAACAGCTGTGTTACCAAAAGGTAACCACAGAGCAGTGACAAAAGAGATATTCTTTATTAAAGTTATTTTAACACACAACAGCACTTATATTCCTGAACATCAAAGCGACAGGCAACCTCTACAAGGCGTTTATGTATAACGTAAGAATGTCTGTCAGAATATCTTCAGAGGAAATCACAGGCATTTTGAAAGGAATTCGTGTGAAAAGAGGTAGATTATTCTCTGATGTAACTCAACATTGTCTACTCTGAGTTTTTTGAGCTGAAAGTAGTGGAATCCTGAGGAATACAGACAAGTCCATCTAACATTTTTATTAAAAAGATTAGGGATATGTATATTGTTTCCAGTTTGGGCAATTAAAGCCATAAGCAATTTATGGTATCTTAACAGTCCTGCTCTTACCTCGATTGAATTGATGGAAAGCCACTCCATTACACTTCAAAAGCCACCAAAACCCAGAAGTGACTGAGAGATCAAAATTTTTTCTTGAAATGTCTACATGTTTACAGACTAAGTGAAGACCAGTCAGATCACACAGATCATGCAGACTGCTTTCTTTATCCATGCCCTCTCAGCAGCAACTCTTTACAAACAGCACATAGAAGAATTTGTGAGGTGGTTTTTGACTCTCTGACCAAGATCGGCTTCTGCATCTGGTTGCGCCATGGTAGTTGTACATAATAAGGTATGCAGTAGGTCTGCAGAAGGTGCAGGATACAAAGATCAGCCAGAAGAACCTGTAGGACCTTTAACAGGGATGAAATACTTCAGTACCTCTCTAAGTGACCATAGGCAATCCAAAGGCAGTGTTCAGTCTCTCTTTCTGTTCCATGCTTTCTGTTTCATCTGAGAGCATCTGACTATTGAAAGGCTGGTTTGCTATTGACGTATTTTGTGATACTTTGGGCCTCATATTCTCTGTTTAGTTCTTAAGACATAGTAGGATATACACTGCTGCCTGAAGTGGCCTGGGCCTGTTCTATGCCGCTTGGTATCCTAAGTGACAGGTAGACCCAAAAACCTGTTGAATTTGTCAGTGAATTCACCAAATCTTAAATATGTTTAGAAACATTTGATGGCAATTTATAAATAAATATAGATGGCTATGTAATTCAATAGTTCAGAAACCATTATTATTCTGTCAAGCTAGAGAAATAAAAGATGAATGGAAATGATAGAATCCATACTGTAAACCAGGTAATAATTTTGCCCATTCTAGTTTTACTTGGAAACTTACAAAAAATGTCTTCCAGTAGATATGAATGTCTTTATGGTTCTGAGGTCTTCACATGCAGGGACAGCAGAGCATTTGTTGTGAAAATTTTTCGGGGGTTTTCCCCATCACATTAAGTTTGACTTAGTAAAAGACGCAGCTGAGCATTTTTTCCAGTAGTGGAGGGTGTGAGTGGTATGTCTGACTGCATTCTGTACTGGGCAGTGGATGAGCAAGGTGGCAGAGAGAGATGGTATGGGGTCCCTTCTGACTCTCACTAAGAACTGTTCAATAGCAAGTGGCTTACTAAAGTAGCTGATAGAACAGGAAGAGAACTGTAGATAGCAAATAAGATTTGTGTCTCTTCAGATAGTGGAAATTCTGCGTTCATGCAGCTTTGGATGGACCTCAGATGGATTTTCCCATGGCATGCTACACTGATCAGAGGTTCTGCCTTCTTAGTTGCTGGAGCTACTATTAATTTTTTTTACGAGAGAACTCTATTCATAAGGGATGGTTTTGTGAGACCTTTATGCAGGATTTTCAGTACAGGAAGATGATGTAATTGCCAGTGGTGATTGGGAGCTGGCTGTAGACTCCTCAGCTACAACATACTGAATGAATTTGTCTAAGGGATCTGTGCATCCTAACACAAGCCTGAAGACCACAGTCAACATGCAGTGCAGTCCTGCACCTGTTCAGGTCAGCCGAGATGTGTCTCTGATTCCTCAGTGCAATGTTAGGAAGAGATTTTTCACAGAGAGAGTGATCTCTCAGTGGAATGGTCTGCCCAGGGAGGTGGTGGAGTCGCCATCCCTTGAGGTGTTTAAGAGAAGACTGGATGAGGAGTTCAGTGACATGGTCTAGTTGGTGGGAGGCTTGGATGGATGGAACGTGGTGCCTGTGGTTCCACACTTGTGGGCCTGATCCGTGGGTGGGCGTTCGGTTGGGAGTTGGATTAGATGATCCTGTGGGTCTCTTCCAACTCAGAATAACCTCTGAACCTGTGAATAGTCTCCCAGTCAGGATCCATATGTTCCATCTTGTCATCCACATACATGTTATCTTTCCCAGAGATTATACAAATTATAGATGGCTGTTCTTACCATGTTAATACTCCTTCCTTCCTTCCTT
>WEKX01004468.1:0-24107 GCA_013390025.1 Pitta sordida
AGAGGAAAAAAAACCTAAACCATGACAGAAGGCATACAGAATCACAGAATACCAGAATATTCTGAGTTGGAAGGGACCCAAAAGGATCATCAAGTCCAGCTCCCATGTGAATGCCCATACAGTGGTTGAACCCAATACCCTGGTGCCATGAACACCATGTTTTATCTATCTGAGCTAATCTCAAGGTCATGTCATCATTATTTTTTTTTTTATTTTTTATTTTTATATAACCTAGCTCCCTATCCCATCATCCTATTATCTAGATCATGTCACTGAACTCCTCATCGAGTCTTCTCTTAAACACCTCCAGGTATGGTGACTCCACCACCTCCCTGGGCAGAACTTTCCACTGAGGATTCACTCTCTCTGTGAAAAAGCTCTTCCTAACATCCAGTCTAAACTTCCCCTGGCGCAGCTTAAGGCCACATGCTTTTGTCCTGGTGCTGGCAGTCTGAGAGAAGAGATCCACACCCACCTGACGGCAAATTCCCCTCAGGTAATTGTAAACAGCAATGAGGTCACCTCTGAGTCTCCTCTTCTCCAGGCTGAACAGCCCCAGTTCCCGTAGCCGCTCCCCATGGGGCTTGTTCTCCAGTCCTTTCACCATCCTTGTCGCCCTTCTCTGGACTCTTTCAAGCAATTCAATATCTTTCTTAAACTGGGGAGACCAGAACTGCATGCAGTACTCAGGATGTGGTGGTTGGATATCAGGGAAAGTTTCTTCACCCAGAGAGTCGTTGGGCACTGGAATAGGCTTCCCAGTGAAGTGTCATTTTAGTCTTCCAGGTAGGTAGTGTTTTGTGTTTTAGTCATTATAATGAAAAATAAAAACCTAATGCATTCTTTTTTTCACTATACTTCCACAACTTGGCTATGAGGGGTTTTTTTTATGTTTTAATTATCCTGATGATGCCATGTATTCGGCTTCTAGCTCTTCACCAGATGTTTTATGGCCAGATTGCTTCATTAATTTTTTTCTAAGTATTTCCATTATATTCTTTTGATCACACAAACCTGGGTATAGCATCAAATACTTACTCAAATACCCATTAAAAGACTCTCATATATATCTAAAGAAAAGAATGGGGACTAAGGGAGAAAAAAGAAAGGGAAGATAACAATGTTTGATAATTCACAGAATCACAGAATACTACGAGTTGGAAGGGACCCACATGGATCATCTAGTCCAAGTCACCAGCTAACGCCTGTACAGAGACCGAACGCACACCCCAGAGTGGTGAACATAAACCTAGATCCCTCACAGGCGCACAGTCCACTCCGAGCCAGGAGAGAACCACAGGACCATCCAGCCCAACACCCCCCAGGTACACCATGTCACTAAGCTCCTCATCCAGACTTCTCTTAAACACCTCCAGGGACGGCGACTCCACCACCTCCCTGGGCAGTCCATTCCAATGAGAGATCACTCTCTCTGTGAAAAACCTCTTCCTAACATTCAGTCTAAACTTCCCCTGGTGTAGTTTAAGGCCATGTACTCTTGTTCCGGTGTCATCAACCTGAGAAAAGAGATTCACACCCACCTGGATGCAACCTCCCCGCAGGTAGTTGTAAACAGCAATGAGGTCACCTCTGAGCCTCCTCTTCTCCAGGCTGAACAACCCCAGTTCCCGTATTCACTCCCCATAGGGTTTGTCTTCCTGTCCTTTCACCATGCTTGTCGTTCTTCTCTGGACCCTCTCAAGTAGCTCAACATCCTTCTTAAACTGGGGAGACCAGAACTGCACACAGTACTCAATTCATAACAAGTAGCATTTTTAAGAAATGATAACACTTTTACATAAACAAAAAGAAGTAATAATATACCTCCAAATCCAAAACAAACAAAAATCTCAAACAAAAATACTTGACACCATAAAGCTAAAAAATAAAACATAAACGGATATTTTTGCTAGATACCAGTATATTTGCCTTGCTTTACAATTCCCCAATAGCTATTACAATTCCCCAATAGCTATTTCAGGGAAAAGCCCATTCTACTCTGGAAAAAGCTAAAATCTTTGCTCTCTGCCCTTGATTTCCAAAGACTTATAAAAGGGGGAAGATTTCATGAAGCTTCTCTGTTTATTAATGCAGTCTGGATAAGTGGATCAGAAAGTTATAAACAAACAGATGTATTGCTAATAAATACACTGTTTGAGTATGTGATGATAGCAATAACTTTTGGGTTTTTTTACAGTGGCTGCAGATAAGGAGAGAGAGAAATCTCTCCTTTATCTAGCTCAGCACTCTTTGTGGTAACACATGGAATACTTAAACCAGTAGTTATTTCTTGAATCCACTTTTGCCTTTCACTGTGCTGTTTCATTGCACAGAGTCATATTAACCATTAAATTAAATATATCAGTTGAGAACCTGAGCAGATATGGATATTCTGCTTCTTGAGACCAAGAGGTAGTAGAATCCAGCTGAAAAAGGGTTACCACTTTTTTTGCTACTCAGTTTACTTTCTGCTCAAGATTGTTATTTCTGTTATCATTCGTCTTGATAGTACACAGCATTACACATAATAATTTTGATGTTCTTATAAATAGTTTTGGAATTTTGTACAATATCCTTGACTACGTAAATTATCATAGGACAGTTTTATTGAACTTCAAATTTCAGTGATCCAGTGATTTTCATTTTCACCTATTTAGATCTTATTTTTCTAATTTTGTATATCACCTTTTCTGGTTTGTATGCAAGAAAACTATATGCCTAATTTATTGCAAATTTGAAAAATTTACTTTCATCTATTAACCAATGAATATTTTATTTTAAATATGCCAGACTTGAAACTTCTTCTTCTCCTCTCTCTTCTGTTTGGTGTTCATTTCAGTTGTTCAAGCTCAGATTGATCTCTTATTGTTACACATCTATTTTATCCATGATTATGTGGATTTTTATTGGCCTGAGACACTGGAATTAGCAGTTATCCTTAAAAGGATCCATTCTCATGTTGGATACAGTTTATCCTGAAATACTTCATTCATCTTGTATCTTATGTTACAGAATTGAATAAAGAATAGTCTTAACATTTTAGGTTATCTAGTCATGATCTTTGGTAATAGTATAAATCTATCTCAGAAAGTAGATCAGATTTTAAGCTGAATATTGAAGTGCTATTAATTTTAGAACTTCCTTCTGTATTGATAATATATACGTATACAGTGTCCCCGTTCTCTCAGAAAGGATATGCAACAATTTAAATGCAAAAAATAAGAGAAAACATGAACTTAGTTTAAAACAAAAAACAAAGATATTTCAACTTAATTTTAACTGAAATATCTTTTTGCATTCAGAATCTCCTACACATGGATACTAGGGTAACTGGTCTATCAAGTTGTACTATATGCAACTAAAGCATAAATTAAGCATAAGTGTTTCTCAGTGTCTTGAAGTACAAACAAATGGTGTATATGCACAAATGTACAACAAATTATGTGTGTCAGAAATGTCAATAGACATTATGATTTTAAACTACCATTTTTGAGCATGATATTGAATAGTCAGCTCTGACTCCAGATCTGTAACATGAATTTGTTGATAGACAAGCTAAATTTGCTATTAAGATTACTGATTTCTTGCATATTATATATACAACTATGTAATTCTTTATAATTAATCATTTGCAAACTTCATTCAATGCTGTAACAACTATGATTTTGCAAAGAAAAAACTTTGAAAGTGTTCTCAGGAGCAAGCTGCCTATTTTTATCCACTTAGGTCTGTCTCTTGCTTTAGATTCTCCCAAGTTTATGGATGCCTTTGACAGACAAAATTGAGGTGATGATAGTGTTATCATAATACTGATTAGCAAATAATTTCTTAAAGCATTTTCACTCATAAATGGTAATGTTCCTTTAAGATAATTTTTCTGTATAAGACTTAAGTGTAGAATATGGACAATATTTTAAAGGTTCAAATACAATATGAAAGGGGAAACATTGATTTCAAATTAATGTTAAATTTCATTTCAGCTTCCATACCTGTGTCTCAGCATCCTTTATGTATGTATCCGGATTTTTAAAACCACCTTTTTCTCCTGCTTTTATGTGAAAGACCTACCCAGACAAAAGTAGCACATACAATGGCTGAAATATATATGAAAGGAAACAAAATACAATTTTCTCTAATCCTTTAACTACCATCATGTCAGTAACATTTGACTGTTACAAATATTAGAAAATAAAAGAAAACTTCAGTAATTTTCATATATAAATTGACATCATTCTTTTAAATTAGAACTCTTATTAATTCGTTCCTTCTGTGTATAACAAAGACAGCTATTTTTCATCCCCTTGGCATATGAAGGTTTAATGACAGATTGTCTGCTTGAATAAGCATTGCCAAAAGTCATTAAATGCTGCTTAAGTGTCTTTTTTTTTCCTGAATAAACCATTCAAGACACATTCAACAACATATACAATACCTTGGTCATGGATTATCCCATATATTACAGAATATTGATTTGTCTTATATATCCTGTTGTCCTTTCAGAGTAGAGGCTAGTCCTACCAGCCAGTAAACATAACTGTGCTGGAATACAATATAAGGTTGTTTCAGTTTTTTCTTTCTGTTTCCAGCTCCCTCTCCCTTACTTCCTGGAGGATGGATTCACATATCAGCATAAGGCTATGTAAGCTCATTTTAAGTCATCATTTCCGAAGTTTGGATCAACATATATTTTTCCAGTACTTTTTCACATTTTATCACTACTTCTGTGATAACTTTAGTAATTCCAAGACTATTTTGCCGATACTTCATTAGGCTTCTTTTTATCATTGCATTTCAGTTGTCATGGTTTAAGGATTTAGAAATTCAATCCTCTCTCACATACCCAGCAGCCCTTTTCCAGTTCATGTCCAGCTCTTTTCTTTTCAGTCCCAGAAGGACCAATGGAAACAAAGCTTTGTTCTCAGAAAAACACATCTAGGCTTCTAGGCACTGTGTCTGCAAAGCCCTTTATGCAAAACCTCCCTCTCTTCTTTTCACCACTCCTCACATCCTCTGTCTCCAGGGATGGCATGGCACTCCTGGTCCATGCTTAGTCATAAAGAGCAACACCTGAACACAAACATAATTGGGAAATGCAAATAACACTGTCCTTAAATTGAAATAGACTTAGAAATTCAGGGATTTTAGTGAAAGAGAAGAATTAGTAAATGTCAAAGGCATTTGCCAAGCCTGAAAATTTAAAACTTCATATTAAGAGCAAAAATCTTAATTTCTCAGCACAAAACTGCAAACAGGATGGGGTTTTAGTCAAAACATAAGGCAAAGGAATTCAAAACATCAGAGCGAATTGGTCAAAGGCTTAAAGCAAAGTAAAACTCCATGACATAATGCTGAATTATTGCGTATTGATGAGGTGATTTACATATGTCTTAGACAGATGTACAGATACAAGTAACAAAACAAGTGAGAGGCCTTTTGTCTCTCTGGAGGGCAAGGGGACACTTTGCTGATCAATAGTGGTTTTCCCTTGTTCCTAAGTACTAAAATAAATCTTTTCTGTAGTATCATACCAAACTTGAGAGACTGATTTTCTTTAAATCAGTCACATTTGCCTCACTACAATAATGTGGAAATGAATTAGTTTTATCTCATGCTAAAAGATATATGCTTCATTCTCCAGATGTTCAAAACATATCAGCATTTTTATGTTTATGCCTTGTATATACTTACAGACTTATAATCTTCTATTCCATTGCAGTCTGTAGTTGTATAGGGCATCAAATGTGCTTCAGTTTTGACCATTGAACAGTTATCTTGGCTTTCTCAAGTTATAAGTAGATTTTTCATGTGCAACTACCCATTTCATCCCTTGTTCTGGGCTGTCAGCAGCAAAGATCCACCCTCAAAACTCCAGCGTGAAAGCAATATTAACTTCTTTAAGTGTATATGAGGACAGGAAACCTTGAAGCAGTTTTTTCTACATTGCCGAAAAAGTGCTCATCACAGTTAAGCTACCCTGAATTTCTACATTTGTCCACGTTTTATGAACTGTTGTGGATTTCATTGTATGTAGAGCAAGAAGGGATCACACCAACATCTCATATCATCCCTGTTAAATATTGCCTGTTTCAGTTCACTCAACAATCTTTGTGTATAAAAAATGATATTTTCCATGAGCCCATATACTCTTAATTCAAAGACATAAAAGATTAATGCAATTGTAGTTTGCTACAACCATTGTACTTTTTCCCTAGTTACAATTTTAGTATCTGAAGCCTAATTTTCAAATACAGTGTATGAAACATGGATTTTGCTTCCAAATATCTATCTTGAAAGTACTGGGAATACAAAATCAGTTGAAATTTCTTCAGAAAGAGCTGCTTTGTGGTGCCTCAGTAAACATCTGGTGTCTCCTAATATCTTGGTAAGTATAGCTTCATTTCATTCAGATAGAATGATTTAGACATTTTCGTAGGAAACATTGTTTGCTCATTTACATTTTCTTCAGTGGTATCATAGCATTAAACAATACTTCTCAAGGAGAAAAATACATCTGTGTTCAGCAAATGCATTAGCTTTGCCTTGAGGATTTGTTACTGCGTGAGCAACTTCAACATTTATGAATAAGTGGGAGAATACTTAACCCAACACCAATGAAAACAGAAAACACACCTGCTGTGCTTTCTTTCGCCACAGTAGTCTTTGTCATTCGAATACACAGACATTGAGGGTATTTGGCAATTGCAGTAGAATAGTGCTTTTGAAGTCTGTGATTAGCTAGTTAGAAGTAGTGTTAATTTAACTTGTTTCCAGATTATAAACACAATTCACAAGTGAAACACTGTCATTTAGTCATGACAGCAGTAATAATTCACACTACAACAATATGTGTGGAGCAGATCTTTTTTTTTCTAATGCAGATTCATGATTCTCAGTTATTAACAGGAATGTGTTAACACATTCCTTACAGGACATCACAAAGTATATTCTGAAAAGAGTACTTTTAGAAGACAGACAAAATAACAAACATGTACAGAAAAATGGCAGTTATTTTCACATTCTCTTGGCAATCATATTTGAAAAGTGAATTCTTGCACAGTCATGTGTTTCAATTTCAGTTGTGAAATATGTTTTCCTTCCCTGATGTAATATTCTTTGTTGTATTCTAAGTTTTATTCATAAGTTGGCTGTGTTTAAATAGGAAATTAAGAGACTTTCTTAAGTACATAGATTTTAATTTTCTTCCAGAGTATAATATTTGGAATAGTCTCTTTGTGAAAAAAACATATGCGACAGTAAAACTGATCTCTCTTCAATTTTCCCTACCTCTCCCTCTTCTCCTGCTTTGTAAAAATGTCCCCATTTAAAACAGGACTTCTCTCACCTCATCATAGCATTTTTATCTCACTAGTGGATACCTCAGTCTTATTCAGATTGCTCATACAGTAAACCCTCAAATTTTGTGGGTGTTTGGGTTTTCAAAAGAACTGCAAAGTCCATGATCTATGAAAATAGGCAACTCATGAAGATACAAGAAAGCCCTGCCTGTCGCTCCGCCCCTCTTAGCTCCAGAGTGCTTGGGTAGTGTGTAGGGTCCAGCAGGCTCCGGCCAAGAATTCAAGCAGTGTGTTGAGGCCAGCCCCTACACACCTCCTGAGCACTCAGCTGGCCCTACACACCACCCAAGGGCTCAGGCTCTGGGGCCAGCCAGCTTCTACACACGGCACCGGTGGAACTGCAGGCTCCCACCATGGAGCAGGACCGTGCCTAATAATAATCTATAAGAAGCCATTGACGCCATGTTGTAATCCTTCCCCGCCATGTAACTTCTACAACACTCATAAGGGAGTGAACTCTGAGCAGTCCCCTTGCAAGCAAGTGGTGCTTTCCCCCCACCCCATAGGATGTGCCTGTCCTCCCCCTTGTAGGGAGTGCCGGTGCTGCTCCTCAGCAGCGGACACTCTGCACATGTGCAGAAGCAAAAAGAGAGGGAATACTGGGGCCATCTTCATGGGGAAAAAAATGCTATGTACTGAAACTGCAAGATAAGAACCACAAAGTACAGAGGGTTTGCTGTATTGTATTTTTCATGTCAGGACTGTGCAGTGTTGCAGGTAGGAAAATATGAATTGCATGTTAGGATAGATTACACTGAAAACATGATAGAATAGAGAGAACCAGTGGCTTGAAAAGTTTCTTCTGTGTTGCATGAAGGTACTAGCAGAAGCTATGTCCAAAATAAAGCTCTCTAAAAGAACTTCAGAAGGTTTAAACAAGACTGAATGGCTAAGATCTAAAATTGTATGTGGCAGTAAAAGCTTAATACTGAATTATTAACACAGATAGAATAATAAAAACAAAGAAAAAGGAATTATTTTCAACATAGTGGGAAATCTAGGAGCCAAGGAAATGCTCTTTTGATGATCAGAAGTGGTCAGTAACAAATCAAATATATAGAATATTAAGAAATATGATAAATGCAGGCAATATCATTAGGACATTATAAAACCTTGGTGTGCCCACAATTTGAATACAATGCACAATATTGGTTACCCAATCTCACAGAGAAACAGAAAAGATTGAGAAAACATCAGTAAAGACAGACAAAGATGAGGATCAGCTTCTGTACAATGAGCAATTCCATAGATCAAGACTCTTTGTGTTGGGAAAGATAGCTGAAGTGAAATACGCTGCTAGAAGTCTAAAATATCCAAGGTGAAAAGGAGTAAGAAAGGAGTCTTGTTAATTGTATCTTGAAATTTAAGTTTTCAAATAAACATGAAAAGAAAATAAATAATAAAAAAATCTCCATTGTGTTTTGTTATTTTTATGGATCAAATAATAGGATTGCTAACATTCATTGTTTTTCATGCACTCACAAAATATCTATTATTTAAAAAAAAAAATTCTTTTAAGTCTCATATTTTTTTACATTAGGAAAGAAAGAGGAACACCCCCCCCCCGCCACCCTGACTCTAAATTCCATTCCTCTCATAAAGAATGATTTATCATTACATTAAGAACAGACTTATTTATTTTGTTGGTGACTTTTGTATTTAAGATAAGGACAAGAACAAACAAGAGTTTTTGTGCAGATATTTCTGCCTTTCAAAAGGTTAACTGCCTCATCTACATACAAATCTGCAGTTCTTTCAGAGGTTCAATGTGCAAAAACCATAATCACAAGTATATATATTTGCAGTAGATATATAAGACAGAAGACTTCGAAGTACCTTAATTTCTTTTTCCTTGTGCAAACGGACTATGTTTTCTTACCCTTTTACTGGTATCTGACAAATATTTACTGTTGGAAAACCAAAAAATGTTAATGCATAGTGATGTGTCATGTTATTCTGTGCCTAATGCTGTTCTTTGAATCAATTCTTAGATTTCCAGCACAGAACCTTCAGTATCTTTGTATTAGTAAAGACAGACACTTGTAGAATCCTGTATTTAAAAAAAAAAAAAAAAAAGGAAGAAAAAGTTCTTGACTATGTATAGTTCATATATATTGTAGACTTTAAAACAGAAAACTGACTTCTGTTCACAAATACTGATACATAGCTGCAGTTATAGATGTATTTTTGGCTAACATTTGACAGAAGCTACTTCAGATAGCTCTTTCAATTCTGGTTTTTTTATCTCTCTGTATAACTTCTGTTTGAAGATAAGCCACCTGAATGGCTTAGGGATCAGGGTAAGCTCATCCAAAAGGTCACGATATAATAAATAAATCCTGACCTACTCCTACACAGACATAAATCTACTGCTGTAAAAATGAAACGGCTGAGACAGGGAGTCCCTCAACTCATAAGGCTCCACCAAGAATGGCTCCAATACAGTTCTCTTTGATACCTGAAAAGTCAGAAGACAAATGTAGTTCTGCTGAAACATTCAATTCTATATTTTTTTCTCTAGGGAGGTCACACCTGAACAACTCTTTTGTTTTATGATGGGTGAGGTTGAGTCCTTGAGTCCACAGCTGTACCCTGGATGGAGTTTAGGTGCTTGAGTCTATAACTATAAAAATAAACTATCTAATATCTAAGGAGAAATGGGTCCAGATGTAAAAGTGAATACAGATAAAGTTTCTAACTGTAGCCCTCCAATAACATCTGCTGTGCAGTTTGGAAAATTTCTTTTTCCTGTTGCCTGCAGGCCACTTCAGTGAAATTCTGTTCAGTTCCCATGTCAGTAACCACTTTATATCTAGTAGTCAGTATATGCACGTGCAAGTAATTGAAAACTAAAAAAGTACAGTCTTACCTCTGCATTTGCGAGTTATGGGTCTCATGCAGGTCACAGGAATAGCCCAATCTCCGAGCATGAATATGCACATAGGTCACGCTCATGTCCCTACCTGCCGCCACCCCAGAGTTTTGGGGAGCGCTGCCCACAGCCTCTCACAGCAAAGAGGAGCAAAGGGAAGTGTTTCCAAGACCTCTCCAACTGGGGAGACCCCTGGAGAATCCCTAGGCTTCCCTTTGGCCACATGGCCGCTTCCACCGCTGCCGCTGCTGGACCACTGCCTCCATACATGATTGCATTGCTGCCACAGTGGGTAAGCTCACCCTGGGGCCACAGTGAGGCAGGGGCTCGGCAGTGCCTACTCACACTCCACAGGTGCTCCCCAGAAAGGTGCTGGTGGGGACGAATGCTTTAGAGCACTACATGCAGAGACACCCTGGACCTGGCACACACAGACAGATGAGGCAGAGAGGAAAGGAGAGCCTAGCTCATGCTGCAGTCCATGTGGAGGAGGCTGCAGCATTGCAGAAGCACTTTCCCTGGGCCTAGGTATATCACCAGGTGTGCTGGGTGTTGGGCTTGCAGCCCCCTGGGACTCGGAGCACTTAGCACTTGGATTCTGCCACAGTTAGCACACCTACTGGCATCACCTCCCCTGCCTGCAGCCAGGACACCTGGGGGGGAGAAGTAGCAGGACACCTCGCTCCTGGCACGGGCAGTACCATTGGAGTATACACCACTTCTTATAAACCTTCCCTGATATGTGACCTCCACAAAACTCGTAAGGGAGTGAACTGTGGCTGTGCCCAGCAAGCAAGAGGCACCACCCCCCTGCCCCACAGGGGTGTACTCTGCGAATAACCAATTAATATTTGCTGAGAATTATTCTGCAAATCTGTGAAGACATGAATCAATGGTTGCAAATATGCGAGGTATTACGGTATTTGTTTTCTTTCTCCAGAATGGTGCAATGCAGATTGTCATTTGTGGTTTTACAAACTATTAGACATTAACTCTCTGATTTTATGATTTTATTACAGAATTTATTATTCACAAGCTTTGAGCCATCTAGAAACAAAATACAGTACAGTAATCTCTTGCTACTTTATGGTTCAGCTGTTGCAGGTTTGGTACATCGCATAGCTTGGGTCAAAATGTTGATGCTATTCACTGTATGTGAAATAAGAAATAAGTATGATGTATGACTACATACAAAATAAGCAGTCACTATATGTGAAATAATATGTAAGAAACTAGAGAAGTTATCCGTCCCTTGTACTCGGCGCTGGTCAGACCACACCTTGAGTACTGTGTGCAGTTCTGGTCTCCCCAGTTTAAGAAGGATGTTGAACTGCTTGAGAGGGTCCAGAGAAGGGCGACAAAGATGGTGAAAGTAATGGAGAACAAGCCCTACAGGGACCTACTGCAGGAGCTGGGATTGTTCAGCCTGGAGAAGAGGAGGCTCAGAGGTGACCTCATTGTTGTTTACAACTACCTAAAGCGAGGTTGCAGTCGGGTGGGTGTGGATCTCTTCTCTCAGGCTGACAGCACCAGAACGAGAGGACATCGCCTTAAGCTACGCCAGGGGAGGTTTAGACTGGATGTTAGGAAGAGCTTTTTCACAAAGAGAGTGATGTCTGTGTGGAATGATCTGCCAAGGGAGATGGTGGAGTCACCATCCCTGGAGGAGTTTAAGAAAAGATTGGACAAAGAACTCATTGACATGGCCTAGATGATGGGAGACTTGGATGGATGGAGCGTGATGCCCATGGTTCCATGCTTGTGGGCCTGATCCCTGGGAGGGCATTCACTAGGGAGTTGGACTAGATGAACCTGTGGGTCTCTTCCAACTCAGAATAACCTGTGAACCTGTGAACTGAACGTTTTATCACTAACAATACAGACTTATTTTGATTTGCACACACGAAATAAGACTTGGTTTCCTATTTGGGTGCAGACAGTATGTGGAAGAGGATGAGTACTGTGCTTTCATGAACAGAGTAGTAAGAGACTGTTCATAGGTCAAGACCCCGGAAGTAGATAAGCAGTGATGTAAACTTGTGTTGCCACATGAAATGAAAAACTTTTCAAATAAATTACAAAATATTTAGTCAAGCTCATCAAATGAAGCAAAAGCAAAAGTTTCTTTTAGTTTTAGTGGAAGGTAAGCAGTACTGCTTTACTTATTATTCCCATACTACTTGATCCACATAAACATATTGTTTTGCTTTTACTTCATTTATGAATTTTAACATTTCAGTAACAAGTAGGAAAATGTTAACATAAATGAGGTAACTTTCCGATACAATATACTAGTGAGTTCCTAAATTGAAATACTGTGTCTAGATTCTGCAATTTAGAAGGTTCTGGACTGATTGTAAATTTTCTAGTAATTACATTAGAAAGATAGAATAATTATGGCACTAGAAAATATAACCTATACGAAAATATTGGAATAGGAATTATTTTCCAAATATATAAAACATAACTGAGAGAGGAAAGGAATATTTCCAGAAAGGTAGGAGGGAAGTGGCTAAATTATCATAAAAGAGACTATATTAAAGAACACTTAAAATATTCTCACAAATGAAACTACTAATATGTTGAGAATTTTCCGGTGAGTCTCTAGAGCCACCATTGATGGAGTCTCAATCATTGGAGACTTTCAAAAAGAGTTCAGACAATTACTAAGCAGAAATTGCACAGACATAACTAATCTTGCCTTCAGGCAAGAAAATGCATCCTTTCCAGTTTGTTCTTTGAAGTTATTTTTATTACAGATGCCTAGAAGCCACTGATTTTTCTTTCAGATTTGTCTTTTACAGTATATCTGTTTTGAGCAGAAAGTACTTTTGAATCCCAAATTGCTTTCATTTGACTGTAAATCTCTTGGTTTCCAAGTCTAGGATTAATCTTTAATTACAGGTACTAAATTTCATAAAACACTCCTTATCCATAGTGGGTCATTTCTGTCTAAAAATAGATAATTCTGTCTTTCAGTGCCCAAATGTACTGATTTATCATGACCAAAACCCAGACACGGGCTAAATAACACACAGTCACTCCCTTACTGCCCTCCATCCTGCTTCCCCTGAAAAAGGTGAAGCCTGTGGGTTGAGATAAGAACAGTCTAATAACTGAAATAAAGATGATGAGGACAATAATGATGAAGACAATAATGATGATATTATTATTATTATTATTATTATTATTATTATTAAGAAGAAGGTGATGGTGATGGAAAGGAAAGAGACAGAATTAAACCCAGGGAATACAAGTGATACACAATACACAGTGGATGTTAAACTCCGATACCAATGCCCCCCTGCCATAAGAAGCACTGGGTGTCACAGTATTGTAAAGTTAAGTTTTCCCAGGCTCCAAGAATGCCAAACAGAGCCCAGGGACACTCCTTCCCTGCCGCGGAGGCAGAACGAACATGTGCAGTGGCAGCAGCCAGGTGGTGGCAGCAGAGCGGCTGGGATGGTGCAGTGCCGAGATATGCCTACCCTGCGGCCACACTGCACAGACAGCCCCAGCGGACCAGGACAGCTTGAGGCTGGGACACGGCAGGTACGAGCGCTGGGGTCGGGGGGGAGTGGGTGGTGCTGCAGGGGGAGCAGCGGCATGAGGTTTGGGTTTCGAGCACGCACAGTCGCAGCAGCCACTCAGAAACATTTCCCTTTGCTCCCCTGTGCTGAGAGAGCCAGTGAGGAGGAGCGGAAAAGTGTCCGCAGTGCTCCGGAGTGGTGGGAGTGGAGCAATGGATGTGGTCTGCATGCATATTAATGACCTGCACATGTTTGTGAATTCGATGTTCTACAAGAGCCCTGGCATGACCCGTTCCTCACAAATGCGGGGGTATAACAGTATTAGGATGCAATATAATTTTATATCTGCTTTTATTACACTATATAACTACAGCATCATGTATGTTCCTCAGATACTAGAAACATGATATTCCTTTTGTTGTGAGAAAACATAAGACACTTGAATGCTTGTAGCTGTTGGAACACAATTCTCATATTTCTCCTGAATAAAATTTGGTTCCTGCACTCCAAGATTTCTCCACAATGTGAATTAAATCATGGTAAATATTGACCAGAGATATTTTTGATTAGAGTATTTGAGGCCAGACTGAGAGGGATCCTGAGCAACCTGATCTAATGGTGGCATCCCTGCCCAGGGCAGGAGGGTTGGAACTAGATGGTCTTTAAGGTCCCTTCTAACCCAACCCATTCTATGATTTTATGATTCTATGACTCTATGAAGGGAGGTTGACTAGAGATTCCCTTCAAAAACACATTGTTTCTCCAAACTAAAAAGGTAACGTGCACTCACATTTCAGATTTCATCGCCTATTCTAATCTTATTTAAACATGCTTGTCTAATACAAAACTCTAAGTTTTATGTGGGGGAAAAAAAAGTTAAAAATTTTAATAACCTTTGGACAAGAATATTGCATGTTTTTGTTGCAAAGACAGGATCTCTGTGGGTGTGATATCTTTTTTCTGTAGAAAGAAATTCCTTTGTCTGTTAAATAACTCAACCGATCTTTTTAATGAATTGATAAAAAGGTACCTTCCACTTTAAATTGTTTATTAACTAAGATTCAATTTCAGCAGTTACACATACAAAATCATTCACATCAGCCAATACTATTTGAAAAGGACACTTTCTTCCATGTCTAAAATGCAGATCTACCATGTAAATTGACACTCTTTGAACAGTGCTATTTAAGGGAGGAAAAACTGGAGGTGCTTTAGCAACTTTCAAGGAAATCTAGGTATGTGGTATATAAATGGCTGCCTTGCACTCAGCCAAGACACTGGAGCTAATATGATCACAGATTTTGGTTAGCTGATGTGTGAATGATACTTTCAAGAGGTAAAGTGCATAGTTTTATTTTTATTTATTTTATATCTTAGTCAAAAGAAAGCACATGACCATAGATGTAACTCATGAGGATACAAAACAAGATTAAGACTTTTTGTGTAATGTTTTGGCTAAAAATTATAGAAATGATCCCTGAGGGATGTGAGAAGCCACAAAAACTGAGGATGATAAAGAATAATCAACATTCTTTGCCTGTGAGATATGTTTTCTATCTTCTGCTGGACAGACTATTAGGCAATTGCCTCTTGATGTGGAGCACAGGTGGATAAGATTGTTTCTTTATCAACACTACATGCCCATGTGACCATGAAAGGTAGACCAGAATTCACCTCCTCCTCTTGCTGTGATGCTCCTTACAGTGATGCTTCGAAGAGTAGGGTTGCAGAGAATTTGCAAAGGGACCTCAAACTTCTTAAAAAGTATGAATAGAAAACTTTTCTTTTTACCTTTCTCTTCTGAACACATCATTGCTGTACAAAGTTCAGTATTTCAGTATTCATCTCATTTGGACATTTGAGCTTGCCACTTTTGTAGGAGATCACCGTGTGATAGGCTATTGTCTGCTTGTATCACTGCTGTCAAGTGAGAGCAGGAAAATCACAAACTTACTAAAACTGACAAAAAAAAATCAGGCTATGCTGTATGTCTTAAAACATTTGATTTTTTTTTAATTATTATTGTTTTAAATCTTATATTAGTTTATTTAATTTCACCCATTTCGTCACTTGAAAAAAAAAGCAATGTAACCAACACAGATATAATATTAAATATTTATCACTACAAAATCAAAGGTCAGAACAATCATCACATAAAAAATACTTGTTGTCCAGTTAAGCTCTAAGTCTCTTTATTCATATATAGAAAAATAAAAAATATTCTTTAGTAATCCTGTAAATCTTAAGCAGTGTTAGCTGCCCAAAACCAGCTTGATATAGCTTCATAACACAGTGAATTAAAATAAGCACCCTTGGTGGGAATTTTTGGATCCTAAAATCTGTATTGTAAAATGTTAGAAGACATTAGTTCTATGTACTATGTCACCTATTGCAAATAAAAGAAAATTCTAAAATTATTCTATACATTCATCTGGGTTATAATGAAATATGCACAGAAAAGTTACATTATGTCAGGTTCAGTGAAGTATTGTCCCTGAAGAACGAATGAAGAAGATCATAAGTCACTTCTATTTAATTCTGGTCTAAAATGGTGATTTTCCTGGGTTTTCAAGGGTTTATCTACTGAAAAGTCTTTCTTAGTTAATGTCACAGATTCACAGATTCACAGATTATTGTGAGTTGGAAGGGACCCACAAGGATGTACTGATCGACAGGAAACTCAATATGAGCCAGCAGTGTGCCCAGGAGGCTAAGAAGGCCAATGGCATCCTGGCCTGNCTAGATGATCCTTGTGGGTACCTTCCAACTCTTAATATTCTGTGATTCTGTGATTCTGTGATCATTGAGTCCAACTCTTAAACCGCACCACTGCCTCCCCGGCAGGAATCGAACCCTGGTCTCCCGCATGGCAGGCGGGGACACTCACTACCGTACTAAAGTGGATTTCTGTCAATCTAAGTTAAGTGGTTTAAAAAACCAAAATAGGTATTTAATGTTTTCTATGGAGTTTTTTGAAATGCATCCTTAATTAGAACCCTGGATGGCTCACTGCATCTTTAACAAGCTCATAAAAGCTTTAATGTATTGAGCACAGAAAAGGATAAAGTTGTTGAGAGAGAGAGATCAGGTCATCTTATTTCCCTAAGAACGTTTTGCTTGAAACTGGCATCTCTGCATGACATTTTTCCAACTCTTTGGGGACAGCTTAATGATTTCAGTGTATTCAAAGTAAGGGCTCTTTAAAGATTCTGATAAGTTCTGGTTTTGCTATTTGTTTCCTTAGGGATTTTGTTTTTCTTATAGTGCTGGCAACATTTTCTCTCTAAGTGGATAAGTACTCCCCTTATTTTTCTGTCACTCACACTGGGAAAACTTAGATCCCTACAGTTAAACTTTTTTGTTCAAGATATTTGGTGTTCAAACGCAATAAGTTAATGGAAACTTACAGTTAAAGATATTTCAAGTAGAATTATGTCTATTTTATAATTTCATCATATTTTATAATTTCCTCATCAATTTTAACTGTCTCAAAATTTTTTAGAAATGCTTTCTCTAATCCAATAATTTTGACTTCAGAATGGGTACTGACCCTCCTCACCTTGTAACCATGGATGTGAGGATTTCAATGATAATTTTTATTATCTTTGTAAGAGTTTTTAAAATCTCAAATTAAATTTGTGTTCCTTTTTCTCTAAATCTACCATATTTATAGAAAAAGACCTTTTCAGAATTAATTTCCTAAAAGACAGGATTTATCACCAAACTTAGATACTGAATAAAGACAATGTGAAATGCTTTTCCCTTACCCTATGATTTGAAATGTTGAAGGTGTTAATATATGTGTGAAAAGTACTGTGGTGTGATACCAACAGATTATGGATTGTGTATAGGGTGCACTGATTTTTGTTTCCAATTTGTGTAGCCCATGTCCTGTGATCAGTAACAAAAGTTTCTCCTGTGTGAACTGGTGAGTAGTGAGGAGGAACTCGACTAAGGGAGAGATATCAATTTGCCTAAGGCTTTTTTTAGAATTGCACTTAATGTGATTGTCATTCATGTAAATCTATCTCTTCACTGTATCCTTAAATCTTAATTAAGTCCCTGCTCTTACTAATTTTGGTTCCACCCTAAGATCCCTATGAATGGTTGGGGCTATATAGATGAGGAAGAAAACATATATGAAGTCTAGAAAACAAACGCAAAATACTAGTCAGTAGAATACTACTGGTATGTAGAGTGGTTTTGGTTTCATTTGTTTGGCGGGTTTTCATATTACTTTCATACCAGATTTTTAAATAGAGTTTTAGTATTCACTCCATTGCAGTGCCCCTAAAACTCCAGTGTACAGAACTGTAGGATAATTGCCAAAAAATTGGTTCAGAAAAGGTACAAAAAGAGAAAAAAAAAATCACAACACCTTTGGTATTTTAATAAAAATATAACATGAGGACAACTTTTGTTTGGATTAACTATTAGAAGTAAACAAGTCTACATTTTCAGGTGGTTTTAACTGATTTTGTGAAAAATTTAAATGTATGTGTGAAAGAAGATAGAACTTGCAGCTTCTGCTCAGTTTTCATTCTCTATGTTCTCTCAAAGACTGGCAATGAACAAGCAATATTTCCACTCCTAGAATATGGGCTTTTCCACTTCTAGAATGGAAACTTCTACAACTTTTAGAAGAAGCTTATTCCATTTCTAGAATATGGACATCTGCAAATGTAAAAATGTCTCTCAGGTATGAAAAGTGGCAAACTGTTTCCTTCTATGACCAAGGAGTTTTTGTATAATAACTCATATAAAATATTGATTGAAAACAGAAGACAAAAACTTTACATCAAGTGTAAAAATTCTACCTCATCAAAAGGTCCTATGTTTTTTGCAGGTTTTTCTGATGTCGTGCATGTGTTTCCTCTTTGTATCTGCACCTAGTTTGTAAACCATACATTATAAACCTGAAAGTCTACAGTAAATAAGATAGTTCTAAAAATTTGAATGACACTCCTCATGAGTCCCTTCAAAGCCTATGTATTGTAGCTGTA
Source organism: Pitta sordida (assembly GCA_013390025.1). Lineage (NCBI taxonomy): Eukaryota > Metazoa > Chordata > Aves > Passeriformes > Pittidae > Pitta > Pitta sordida. The sequence continues at coordinate 18,761 of WEKX01004468.1, forward strand.
TTGTCCCATTCTAATATGCATTTCCATTTACCGGAGACTGTCCAAAATTGCTGGGGTTTTTAATATATGTACTTCTGTATATTTAAGTGTTACTAAACAGTTAAGAGACACTGTCTTGTCTCTTTATGTTTGCATTTTCAGGTTATGTCTAGGCAGAATTTTTAAGGGTCAATGGTTTATTGGGTGTATGACAGTAAAATATGTTGAATGTAAGAAACTTCTTTAAAGGAGCATTTGAAAATTAGTAGAAAAATACAACCTTATCCTCAAAAGAAATTTAGCAGTTTAGAATACTTCAAAAAATTATCTCAAATTAAAAAGATGTGCGAAAGATACTTAATTTCCATACAATTCTCAATGCATTGATAAAATTACACAGTCAGCCCTCGGTTTCCACGGGTGAATGGGTGCGGATAGTCAGTGCGAATCCAGAGAATTGCAGAGGGAGTGAACTCATGAATATGCAATTAAGCCCTGTCCATAGCCATGCCCCCTCCATTAATGTGCTGTAGAGAGCGATGTTGTGAGTACCATGGACCATGTTGCACCTCAGGAAAGTGAAGTAAATACCTTTTGCCCCTTCCCAGCAGAGGAGTCACAGGGAATTGCAGAGGGGAGGGGTCCTTGTGGCCTCACTGCCCTCACTGCTCAGGCCTCACTGATGGTGAGCCCTGAGCCTCTGCTGCCACAGCAGCAGCAGGCTGAGGACTCACCTTGGGGCTGTGTGTCCCTCGGGGCAGCATGCAGGGAGCTCATAGACCATTTTCAAGTTGTATCAGGCAGATTTGTAGATTTGCATACCCCAATATGGCAGTCGATGGGGGAATTGGTAAAAAGGCAAACTGTGTTTGAACCTGAGGTCTACAAGGCTTATAGTGCACGCGGCACTTAGGGGTCAGAGAGGGGGAATCCAACTACCCTTTCTCCCTCTCTGCAAGCTCTGTGGAACTCATCACCTTCCCGGTATCTCAGCTGACGTCTGTTCCCACAGCAAAAGACTGTATTTTCACCCTGACAAAAAGTGGAGGGCTTTGGACTCTGCTTTGCTGCTTGAATCCTTCTTGTTACAGTTTTTATCACTTTTTGCGGTTGGGTTGTTGGTGGCTGCTGTGGGTCTGGCTTCCCAGTGTGTTGGGGTTGTCGGGGGCCGTGAAGAGGAGGCTTGGTTTATACCATATCCATATACATGTATTTCCATTTATATTTTTATAATAAATCTTGTTACATCTCTAATGATCTCTTGTCCAAGAAATGACAAGTAAATCCTTCTCACTGTCTCAAACCGAGACACCATGTAACTTTCAACACAATATAGTTGAAAAATAAAGTATTTCATTCAAAAAGTTGAGAATCCCTGGAGCAGATCATTCATTTAAATGTCTCCTAATTCTGATTACTTTTCTAATCAGTATGCATCTCAGATATAGATATAACATTGAACAGATGAATGGGCATGAGAAACCCTAAACCAACAGTGAAAAACCAAAAACAACAATAAAAAAGGGAAAAAGAAACAACTAGCTCACAAGCAGCTTTTCCATTCAGCCTTAGATCAGTTTCTGAGATGTTATACTGAAAATCCAACGGAAAGTTAATATTTTCTACCTGATTTGTTCAATTTATATGTTTTCCTGCTTAGAGATTTTTCCACATTATACTTCATATTTTAAAAAGTTGATAATTAAGTTCCCCAACATGCTTATTTTTTGTTCATTCCACTGGAACTGGAAAAACAGAAGTTCAGTGTTTTTGTTTTACACACTGGAACAATATGGTTTGATGTTTTCCTTCACACAAGGAATATTACAAAGGAGCCATCCCTTCACTTACTAAATAGATTTATGTTGTAACTGTGTTGAATCAGAAATATGTGAAAGATCTGTTTCTAAAAAATCTTTAAAGTCATCAGACCAGATCTCTCTTCATTCTATCATTCATACCTCCCACAGTTAAATAGAGCAGGGACGTAGAAATGTCTAGAAAGAGTATTTTAACCAAGAATAAGTTGAAATAAAAGTGGAATCTAAGGGAAGAGAGCCTTTTGAAGGGCAAATTTCTGCATGGCCTTCTTGTTCTTTTATTTCCAACACCATGCTCTCAGGATTTAGAATGCAAGGTTTTCAAAATGCAGAATAAATGTGTACCTAAAAATCAGATGGCCACCTGATTATTCTGTAATTCAGTTGTTTCCTATTTATATTTAAAACTGGCTTGGAATCATTTTTTTTTAGAAAATAAAGTCACAGGCTGCTCCTCATGTAACTTTGCAATTCTAATTTTAAGATTAAAAGAAAAATACAGTTATACCTCCTCCATCGCGAGGAAAGGGACAGGCCAAAGGCATCGCAAAACATTAATCTCGCAAAGAACTGCAGGTTGTTAATATGCATGCAGGTCCTGTCCAGCCTCACAGGGAGAGCCGGCCCCGCTCCTTGGCAAAGCAGAAGCAGAGCGCATGCGCTGTCTTACAAATATCGCAGATCCCCAGAGCTGGACTGCGACAAAATTGCTTCACAAATGGGCGAGGTCGTGAAGGAGAAGTCGCGATACAGAGAGGATTCACCGTATTTCCCAGGTCATCTTCTCTGCCAAATTATTTTAACTCCTTCAGTAATACTTGTTTTCTCTTGAATAAATAACAAAAAATCATTCTGAAAACTATTTATATGCCCTGAAAATCCATTTTCAGTTTCAATAATTTGTATTTTCCATTTGTCTTAAGTATAAATATAACAGAGTAAATCTATCATAAGGATTTAACTAAACTGGAAATACATGAAGTTTACACTCCACTCCAGCTTATTAATAAATATCAGTGCTTTCACTTATCACTGATATTTTTCTGTTCTTCTGCTGTTTCAGAAGAAGTTCAAATAGAATGTGTGCATGAAGAATTTTTGTCCTCAAAGGAACATATGCAAGAGTTATTTAAATAGAATTGTTATATTTCAATAATAAAGACGCTTTTTTTCAAGCATGCAAGCCATTAGAAATAAGAAATCTCTCATTTAAAAAGTCAAGATATATCTTAAAATCACAATTTTTCTTCTCAGGTAGGCTAAAAGCAAGTAGTGCCTCCACAGATGAAAGAGTTCTTTTTCAATAATATATAAATCTCAGTAAGAATATTGGACAAGAGCCCAAGATACATGCAATTTTTCTGCAACTATCCTTCTGACATAATATTATTTCACCGAGTGAGATCACATTAAGGTGTTTTTAGTAGTCTAGATATCTTGATACCGCTCTAAGGACAATTGTCCTGAGTCAATTAAGATGAAGTATGAATTAGATTAGAAACACTGGAATAATATATATATATATATCTCGAGAGACATAAGAACTTTACTGGGAAAAAGGAAAAAAATTAATATAACAAACATACATATATATATATATATGTGTGTTTGAACAATCAACAATAACAGTATCAAAAAAACAATGGAACAATGATAACTGTAGNTAGACAAAACCCCAAACTTCACATTTTACAAGAAGGATTGTAGCTCAGTGGTTTAGCATTTGGATTTGTTTTTTGTTTTTTCAAAAATGTGGTTTTCTCCAACGAAATTAGTGTGCCTGATTTTACTGAGTAGATCAAACTTGAACTCTTTAGAGTTAAAAGAAATTTCGAGGAATCGATATATACTGCATCAGAAATACATCAGATTCAATAAAATATAGAGGATGTTACATGTTCAGAAGACAGAAAAGAGTAATAATATTAATATTAATCCTAATAACTGATATTAATATACAATATTAATATATTAATATACAATATTAATATATTAATATTTGCATTAGGACTAATAAAAAAATTGCTTTATTAACGTCATAAAGTAACACAGAACTTTAGAAATTCTGTGTCCTGTATTGTAAAGGAGTTAGACTGAATACATCACAGGTAAATATTTGCTTGAATTGCTAAAATGACATATCACCAACTTCATATAAAATGTTCCTGACACAGTAGAGCTACCAAGAGGTATGCAGGTGCACTTTGTCTTCAGCTGTCAGCACACACAACAGCCTAGGCAAGGGTAAGGGAGTACATATAAAATGTGTTATTTCTTTGATTTATTTTCAGTTGAACCAGCAGCTTGCCATGTTTCTGTGGTCTATTTTAGTCGATCCTACAGGTTACTGTTGTTGGTAGTCAATGTTTTCCTGTAGGTAATAGACTTGAAAAGAAGTGTTCTTGAAATAATCACTGGGAAAAAACATATTGTTTGAGATTAAGATATTTCTTGGCACTTTTCATGTTGCTGTCAAATGCACCAGGCCGAAAGAGCAGTCCTGGTATTTCTGTTAGATAAGTTGCAAGATGTTTTAAATCAGTCCCTTTAAATACCTTAAGAGAAAGATTCCTCATTTGTTCAAAAGAGATTACTGACCCTGCTGTAGCATACCAGCTTCTAGGGGAGATTTTTCCCATGCAAGCATTAATCATAAAATCAGGGCTATGACCCCGCACATCATATGGCTTTTATCTTCAAAGTCCAAGAAACTATTTAGCACCATCTCCTTGTTACACTAATGATTGGGAGAAACTTCTTCAAGACTAAGGGATATTCTGGAGATGGGATGGGGTTCTTGGTGGTTTATTTGTTCTTTATTTACTGGGGGGTAAGGCAGCTGGAAACTTTTACCATGACCAGTTTATAGTCTAATCATTCCTGAGAAACAAAAGTATTTTAACCTGTGGATTATTTATAGTTTATAATAATGTTGATCTGGCATAGGTCTGATCCTGAAAGTCCTCCTTTTGAGGTAATTGAAGAACATCTACACAATTTATTATCAAAATGACATTACAGTGGTCCTCCACTTATTCATGACTCATATTTTGCAGGATCCGAATAGTTGTGGATGATTTTTCCATGAGTTGTGCGACCTCGGCGCATGCACAGAATGTACCGCAAAGCTGTCAGCTGGTGAATATGTAATGGCCTCATGAATATATGAGTGCTCTGCCCACCATCACTGTCCACCAGACTTGCTGTACNAGCAGCACGTCTCAGCTCTGTCCGCATGGCCATGACATGGGCAACACAGCCCGATGTGACCCAATGCCAGCGGCGCAGGCTGTGATGTCAGAGTGTGTCCCCTAGTGCTAGCATCGGAGTTCCCCCTTGCTGCCCAAAAGAAAAAGTTTNCTCTGTGATGCCAAGAACGCTGCTGCAGAACAAGCACAAAGGCACCAGGGCTGTGCCAGCACTTCTGGCCACGGCAGCATGGCACCACTGTGAACGAGGGGATGGTGAGGGATGGTTGCTGCTGCCAATGACGACCCCAGGGTGGTGGTGGACGACAGGTTTAATCCCCAGGCAGGTGGGAGCGAAGC
>WEKX01004468.1:24112-37571 GCA_013390025.1 Pitta sordida
GTGTGGGGTGGAGGAGGTGTGGAGGGAAATTAGGCATGAGCCAGGCAGCGAGGGGTTCCCATAATTACTGTTCCCAGGACAGACTATTCACTGTGGGGACGGGTGGGCACGGGCACCCAGACAGGTCCTGGTTCCTCCACTGGCTCATCCAGCCATTGCCACGGTCCCTGGGACGGGCTGCCCGCTCCATCTCTGCCACAGCTGCGGCATCCCCACTGCCTGTTTATCCACTTGCGTTGACTAGGTGGCTAGCAAAGCCTACAACATGATGGGCAGACACGCAGCTTCCATCCTGAAAGCTTTGATACTGCCACGCTGTTGGTCTGCTCCCATTGCAGTGGGTTGCTCCGAAGGGGAAACCTCTCCCATGCCAAGCCGTTTCACCTTCTGCTGTCTCTTCTGCTGTTATGAGTTAAAGGGTAGGTCAGAGTCACCAGCACTGCCACAGGCATAACTGTCGTGAGGGCAGCTCCTAGGGATCAAACCAGGAGCAAACCTCTGCAGCTGCACTGGCTCGGCACCCCAGCTCAGCCCTGCCTGCTTGTTGAGAGCTGCGTTTGGAGCTGTTGCATTCCCAGAAAAAGAAAACCCAAACAAAACGCCTGCCCCAAACATGACAGCAGCACGTGTGTCACAGCCTTGCTTGCATCACAGTCCTCTCCTGAGCACTGGTTGAGTGCACCGCAGCCCTTTTGACAGTGGCAACTGTCCCAGCCCGTCCAGCTGTACCAGGGTACCCACGGCACAGCCCCACCCAGCAGCAACTTCATTCCCCAAGCCTACTCTAGAGTCCTGCTCTGGAGCAGCATGGTGCCTCTGCTATATTTGAACACAAGAGACATATACCAGCAACCAGAAACCCCAATAAAACCCATCACAGACACGGCAGGCAATGGACAGTGGCAGGAGCCTCTGTGCTCACTCAGCTCCGCTGGGGGGGCCAGTGCTGACTTCAAGCTGTGCCGGCTGCTTGAAGGTTTCTGTACTTGCAAATGCATCTCCCATCCAGGAGCCAGGATTCCACATCTGGGAAGCATCAAAAGGGGTTCCCTTCACTTTAATGAGGTGCTACAGAGGGAGTCGGACTCCCAGGACCACCCTCCAGACCTTAGTCACAGAGGGGGTGTTGCTATGGGCATGGCCTAATTGAATACTCATGCCGTTTGCTATCTTCACGGATTCTGGAACTTGCAGGAGTCCGGGCAGACCCAACAGCATGCAAGTTATGATTGTCGACTAGCTCCTTTTCATGGAGTTTCTTCACTTTTTCCTCATCGTGTTGCATCACCACAGCTCACCGGTACACAGGGTCTATATATGTGCTACAAATCTTTTTACACCTTGTGCCAGGCATGTCTAAGTTGAGTTTTATATTTCTTTTATAGTGAAAAGGTGCGAATACACCAGTCCCTTGTTGCTAGAAAGGGAATACCATTCCCTGTATCACACAGAATCACAGAATCACAGAATACTATGAGTTGGAAGGGACCCACATTTACATTGTCAATGTAGAGCATTATTTTTGAAGAGAGACACAGGTGGCATAAATTTTAATCTTACTGAGACCTCTTTGCTGACTTTGCCTCACTAGTGCCACTTTAGGGGTAGGCAAAATATTTCAGAAGACTTATTTAGAGGAGATGAAATTTTATGTTCACTGAGGGGAATTTTCCCACGTGAGAGGGAGCCACAGCCTCAAGAATGCATTGCATGTATTTTTCTCTCCTCCCACATTCCACAGAGATTGGCTCCCTGCAATGGGACGATTAGTTTACAGACTTTTCAGAATGCCCCTGTAATAAGCGGACCAAGATAAGCAATAAGAGGCCCGAAGAGAACAGAGGGCATATCTTTCCCCAAGCCTGGTGGTTTTGGCATTTCTAGGTTTAATGTTTTTTAGTTTTGGTGTTCTCACCTTTGGAAATAAGTTTTACTGGTTCCTTGCACTTCTGAAGGTTTTAGGAGTACCTGTGGTTTTCTTTCACCACAGCCCCATTAGGAAAATGCACCAGTACCCTGAAAAAGTATGTACTCTATATTAAAGGAAAACAAAAATTAAATACTAACTTTTCTGTCTTGAAAATAATTCTGCTACTAATAGGAACACATTAACAGTGGGTTTTAATGTTTAACTCAAACATTGTTTTAAATAAGATATTTATTTGAAATGTATTGTTCCATTTCAGTTTAGAGAAGCTTCCACTTTAGTTTGCAAAGTGTACTAGAATTCACAGGTGAAGCAAAATCCAAAGATATTGGAAAAGCTTGCTTAGGTATAAGAGACAGTCAGGAAACACCAATAAGAATGAAGTGTATACACAAGGTGTCTTCCATTCTTATATAATTCATTAGAGATTTTTATTCATACGAGTGAGAGAAACGTCAGGTCATCTGTGGTTTGAAAGAATACATTCTTCAGTGTAAAGCCCTCTTTTTTCTTCAGCATGGCAGCCAACTTATTAAGATAATCTGTTACCACGCACTTATTGTGTTGTCGTCTGACCCTAACATTGCCCTTTCTGGAGTGGCAGAATGTCTGATGAAGTTCGTCTGTAACTCCAAAAAGTTCTTCACATCCATCAAACCTAGTCATATTTTAGAGATTTGTTTAAAGAAAATTATAGTTGAAACTCTGAATTCTCATCTCCTAATGGGATTTTAATGCCTAAGTATCTCATTGACCATAGTCAAAGCACAAAAAGGAGAACATGAAGAACATATTAATGTTTGTATTATTCTAGCTCATCCTTGGGCATTACATGATACAGGACCCAGTATGCACCTTGTCCATGCTTTATTTTATCATATGCAAATGCAACAAATCTCTTTTCATTATGACTTTGGAAATAGCTTTCCAAAAAGAAACAAGTACTTTGAGGTCATTTAGTAATCAATTCTGTATATTATGTGGTGTGGTTCATTGTGTCCATGAAAAGTGAGATGTAAATTAATAATTATATGAATAGGCTTCTTCCTTTATTATATTACAATTTTGAACAGCTTATTTAGATTATTTCTGCTTTGTTTTATTTTCTGAAAAATGTTTTAAAAGCTAAACTGAAAAATAGACTAAATATATGTATTGGAATCCTTTTAAATATATATATTCAAATTATGACAAAGTTATTGCTCAATTATTATATTTGTATTTATTAAAGTGGACATTTCATGTTTGAGCAAACTGTTTTTATTAGTTTAAAATCTCCCATGAAGTTTTGATGGCATAAAAGTATGTTGTATTTTTTGTCCTCTTGAGCAGCCTTATACAGCGCTATGAGCCCTCATACTTCTATGACTTTTAACTACTATTAACTACTTATTTAAGTATGTTTAACTCCATGTCTCCTGGGTAATACCAATATTTCTTTTATGAAAACCCAAATCCACTGGGGAAGAGCAGACACTTTATATCTATGTTTCTTCTGACCCTATAAAATTATGAGCCATGCAAATGCTCAGGGGAATGGAACATCTCTCCTATGAAGACAGGTTGAGAGAGCTGGAGTTGCAAAGAGAAGAAAAGGCTCGAGAAAGATCTCATTGCAGACTTTCAGTGATTAAAGGTGCTTTTTTATAAAAGAGTGACTTTTGCACTAAAGAAGCAAACTAAAAGATTTGATATTAGAAAGAAATCCTTTACTCAGGAGGTGATAAGGCACTAGAACATATTGCCTAGAGAAGTAGTGGATACCTTGTCTCTGGAAGTGTTCAAGACTGGATTGGGTTGGGCCCTGGGGAACCTGATTTGGCGGGTGACATCTCTGGACGTGGTACTAACGTATCTTTAAGGTCCCTCCCAACCCAAGCCATTCTATGAATCACAGAATCACAGAATCAGTAAGGTTGGAAAAGACCATAGAGATCATCAAGTCCAACCTATCACCTGTTACCTAATCTAATCTAGTCAAACCTGTTACCTGTTACCTGTGATATGTATATATCACAGACAGTTCTTGATTTGGCAGAAGAAGGTTTGGTGAATTCAGTGGTAAAAAGCAATTCTTTACTTTTTTGAAATGTAGATTTTTGACAATTCCATTTAGACTAACACAGTCATAGCTCTAGATTTGCAGGTTTTGGCTCTGTGAGGCTCTGGCAAAACATTAATGCTGCAAATTCATGTTGGGTAATAATATGACTAAATATTGCCAGAAATATGACAACTTTGAAACACTACAACATCCAGGGGCCCTTTAAGGTGCAGGGACAGTAGGAGTCCCTTCCAACTCATAATATTCTGTGTGTGTGATTCTCTGTGTGCGAGTAGGAGTGTTTTCCCTTTAACTGCAGTGGCTACCACAGGCAGGAGTGCTTTGACAGAGGCTGTGCATATGTCCATATCCGCAAGTCCAGGCTGACCGCCGTGGCTGGAATGGCCGGAACGAGCCCCACGTGGGTCCATGTGTTACAGTTTAAGGCTTCCTCACTCGTGGTAGGGGCAGGTGGGTAGGTGGGGGTGGGGCTGGCTGCCATAGCATTGCACCATCCTGCAGAACTATACACTGCTCCGCGAACCACTGAGTAAGGACTGCAGGAATTTTTTCCATCGATCACTGAGGCTGTGAATATGACAGTGCGAATTACTGATATATGACTGTGTTATGTTCTTTATCTATATCCATTTTAAACATTATAATCAATCAATGGTAAAATTCTACAGGACAGATATACAGATTATTTTTTTCTGTATTTTTGTAACCTCTACTATTACTGAAGAATGATTTTTTCTTATATTATAGGAACAAAGATAAATATCTGGTTTTTTTCTTATTTGTATATATGGTTTAAGTGCCCTGTTCAACAGTTTTATTTTTCAGGGTATAGTGGCATTTCAGGGTTTCTGTGGCATCTATTTTTATAGATAGAATGATCACAGTTGAATTATATTCAGTTACTTTTGATATTCTGTTTCTAAGGAATACATGCTTAGCTCATAACATTTTGGTTTCCAAACAAAATTTGAGACTTTAAATCAAAATTCTGTTTAACGTTTTTCTCTTTCTTAAATAGCTTGTTTGCTGAGAGTAAGGATTTTAATATCAATAATTCTGACGCTAAGTTCTTCTGCTTGTTTTATCTTGTTTTTTAAAACCCATTTCCCAAGTTCTTTTCTACAAGTTTAGGCTATGGACTTGCTGTGGTTTAGGGGGTTTTCTGCTGTTCTGGCAGCGAGGGGGTTAACAGCTCCATTCTTGCCTGAGCTGTCTGTGCTGCCATGGCCTTCAAGTTTATAGAGATAGAGGCGTCTCTGTGAACAACATACTTGGGAGAGAAGGAAAAAAAGTTCAGTAGTAAGATGTAGCCTGCCGGCTCAGAACCTGCGTCGGGAGGCTGAGAGATTTGAAGGCCCCCAGGCCCACGAGAGAAGGGGTAGAGACGTTCTCCCAGGCATCCCGCTGCTGTTTGTGAATTGGACCGACCATGGTGAAAGCCNTGGGGTGGGTCTCTGACATCCAGCCAGGGTCTAAACCACGACAGGACTAATAAACAAAAAAACCTTGCACATTTTCAGTTTTTTATGATGATTAGATCATTATTCAGATTTTGTTTAAACAGAATTCAGATCTTACTTTTAACAGCTAGTGAAGCTGAAGTATGTGCCAGAAGGGATCATGATTTTATTTGAGTCATTCTCTACATTAGAGCTGAGAGTAGTGGACAGGAGTTCTCATTTCTAGGTTCCAGCTTGAGCCATCAGTGGCCAACTGCAATAGAGGGTAGAAAATATAACTTATTACTGCACTTTTTCAAGAATTTCACTTAAACAATAGTAGTGTCAAGCAGAATGATCTATTCCATTTCTTAAAATGTTTCTCATTTCCATCTTCTTGCTGGCTAAGTCTGGTGGTGAGAAATTCTTACAAGTAAATAGCAGCATGCAAATTTATTTTTGAAAAGCACTGTAACCAGAGAGGCAAGTAGAACAAATCAAAACTCTTTGCCATGTAATCTCTAGACTTGTAATTTTGTGGTCCATTCTCTGATGACCCTATCACTCTGTTATCTTAACTCTGCATTTGAAATGGCAAAAAAATGACATCTCATTTCCCCTCAAGCTCTCAAATGTCCTAACGGAAAATTTTCAATCACTATATCATTTTTGTTGTCATTTCCTAAACTGTGTCAACAATAAATGTTTTAGAGGGATTTAGTTCTTTACAAGAAGCATTCCTTAATGGTCCTAACCTACACTTTTAGTTCTGACCCAAAACATCTTCACATAGAATATATATGGTTTTGTCTTACATTTCAGTAAATTGAGGAATGAGGACCAGGATCATGTTTAGTAGATTTTGAAACTCAGCTTATCTGATTTCCTAAAGTTTCATCATTTAGAAATTGAAAGTGTTGGTAACAAAAATATTTTTAAATATAAAGTAAAATAACATTAACTCCATGTGCACTAATGTCATTAATTTCTCACAAGCTGTTCAGCATGATATAAAGTACAGATTGCCCCCAGAAGTCATGGGGGGATGGGTCTGGGCAGGTCCCATGAGTTATGCACTCCGTGAAGATACCAAACCATGAATATTCAATTGCCCCCAACCCGTAGCCACACATCCTCCACTAATTATATCTGGAGGGCAGTCTTGGCAGTGTGGCTTGCACTGTAGCCCCTCATTAAAGTGGAGGAAGCTCCTTTTGGTGCCTCCCAGACATGGAATCCATGGTCCAGGACACTGTGCATACACGTGCAGTCGCACAATTCGCTGAAAACCCAAGCGTGACTACACTGTGCATACACGTGCAGTCGCACAATTCGCTGAAAACCCAAGCGTGTCTAATTGCATACACGAATATGTGAGTCATGAATATGCACAAAGTCACAGAAAAGTGGTTTAGAGGTTTTATTCTCTATTATATGATATATGATTATATAACAACTTCATGAAACTGTACAGAAGTAATAAAACCAAATGACTGTATAATAAAATTCACATTGTTTCTGGTCCAATGTATCAGTCTATTACAGCTGTGCAAGGATCTGATTGACACAGAAAGGTAGAGAGTATTTTTACCATGTTGTTAGTTCCAGGTCTGGTTAAAATAAACTTTTGAAGTGTTGAAGTTACACAATATGTTTCTTCAGGCTGAAAAAAGAAGCTTAATCCAAAGATTTCTCATTTCCTGAGCATGTGTTATAGATTGTTAGGAAGATATTTCTATTACCTCCATGTAAAGCTGGCCTGCTTCCTGGTGATTAGTTTCAACAGCATACATAGGCTGTGATCAAACCACACGTCTTACACACATATTCTTCAGGTATAGGTATTGGGCAGTTTGTCAAATTGGATTTAGATTAAGGTGGATTTAGGTTGAGTTAGGTGCAAAGTTAACCAGCTTTATTGAACTGGAAGGACTTCTGAAAATGCAGAGGAGAAGTCTATATTTTCCTGTACATTGCTGCAAAAAAATAAAAAAAGGAAATTGTCATAATCTCTCAGACAATAAAAAGACAGAAAGGTAATTCATTCAAATCCTATTTAAGCGTATCAATTTCACTGAAGTTGTTCTTAAACTGTTAAATCTTTTCAAATTGTTTTCTATTTTACCTTTTCTATCTTCCACAATGAACATTAAGTATCATAAATTGATAATGGCTTTTTCACTCTGCAAAACCCTTGCAGAAACTAAGTCTGTGTCAGAGCACTTTCTACTAGATAGAGATCTGCATCATGACTCTAACTGAGATTTTAGTAGGAGTCTCTGTAGAAAACCAAACAAGTTCACACAGAACAGTTTTGTATACTTAGCCTTACAGTAGCTATCTTAATAGAGATCTATTATATCAGGCAAAAGAAAAACACTTAGTTGTCTACATATTTGTATTTGATCTGTAAAACTCTTCAGCCCAAATGATGCCATGTTCCCAATTTCAGTCACCATTCCTATATATCAAAAAAGAAACTCTCAAAAAGAGAACAATAAAATTTGTCTAGCTGCACACTGAAAAGACAACTGATAGCACCTTTAAGTGGCTTTATAATCCCATGATATATAATCTTCATGAACAGCTAGCGCTTTCTAACCATATGAGATAATAATAATAGTTGATATTTAAATAATTGTTTTTGAAAATGTTTTGAAGCAGTAGCAGAACTACAAATATTCTACTACTTATCTGTACTGTACTAGAATATTTTAACAACTGAATTTAATGTGATCTTCAAAACTGTCCAACAGACTTCGAGACAGAGGCTATCAAGACAGTATATTTCGTGTATCAGTGTTAGTAATGATTTTTCTGGAAAAAAAGAAGTACTAAAGAAAAAAGCTTAAAAATGTTGCTGCCAAAAATATAATGACTCTGAGTGATTCTTAATTTTTGCAAATGCTTTTTGTCACAATTTCTGCCACTAATATATATTTTTTTAATTTTCATTAAATTCTCACTTTATGGCCAAAAATATTACTTTGTTCTGACTGGCTGTACTGTTTCATTTTTAAGTAGCTCTTTCTAATGTAAAATAGCCTGTTTTCATGAGTAATAGGAAAGATCTATCTTCAGTGGCTACTGTAAGAACATCTTCATTTAGGTGAAAACTTAGGCAAATGAAGTAACAGTCTTCAGACAGAAACAAAATAATAATGATTCAGTGCTAGTAAGAATTTAAATACTGTGTAGTTCTTGCATCTATGATGTCATCTATGGTAACAGTTTAAAAAAAAAAGTTAAAAGCAATAATATCCTGATGTAACAAAACCAGATGGGTTTGGTTTTCTGTGTTTAATGTTCTCTGTGGCTACTTTCTAAACTTAATGTATTTTGCAACTGCTTCATGTACACTAACATGACCTTCTTTCTTCTAGGAGGCAGAGCATGAAAATTAAAAATTAACAACAACAAAAGTAAAACTTAACATTTTGACTTATTTACAGAAGTACTGTTTGTGGCCCATCAAGATTATAACAGGGGCAAATATACCATATGACACTGTCAACACTACAGTAAGTTAGCTATGCATGCAGGTACCAGCATGAGTATGCAAATACAGGTACTACTACCTTATCAGTCAAAACCACTGGCAGAATGCCTGGGAGACAGATTTCAATAAAGGAGATACATTCTATCTCAGTGAAGCTGACATTAATAATTTATGATTAATCAGTTTATGGAAACATATTAACAGCTAAAGGCTGTAGAGAGTAAGATGGATGTCTTGCCCTCATTTTCCCCATTTTTTTTCCTCTTACCTGACTTAAATTCTTTTATGATTGAAAGCCACATAGAGGACTCAGTTCTTCAAAAGAGAACAGATTAGCTTGTAAAAGAACCATATAGAAGTGTTGAGCTGGGGATGAAGTGATGAGAAATCATCTGACTTCCTAAAGTAGGATTGGAGCTGAGTTGGTGTCAAATTTGCTTCTTAGGTCCCAACAACCAGTCCGATGTCAGAATGTGTTAATAATAAGAGATTACTTAGTATCACAGTTGGGCATTAGCTCTGAAATATAAAATACCAAAACTCTAAATATTAGCATATTCCAACATAAACATCATCCATTCAAATAAAAAGAAATTAATGCAATGTTCTCTCATGAAGACGTGCTAAAAATGTGTCTTTTCCTTGGAGACCATGCATAAAATCTTTTAGAAAATGTTCAGTAAAACCTGTGAGTACAATCTGTAATTCAGAGAAAGAAAGATCAACTCTTGAGAAAGTTCTAATCACCCACTGCTGACATGAGCCTCTGAAATGCTTCTCAACTTCTTAAAATCCAAGCATAGAACCATTAAGTAGACGCAACTGGAACTTAAAAGCAGGAATCTCCAAAGCTGGACCAACATGCACAGATGTTGGCTCAAAAAGGTTGATGTTCCACCATAGCTTGTTTTGAGAAACCTAACAAAATGATCTCTGCAGAAAGGACAGATAAAACCATACGAGGTTTTAGCATCTAATGGGACTTTCCAGGACTCTTCTGAATTTAGCTATGAGCTAATTAAGTTTTGCATGTTACAGAGCTCATTTTTCAGGAAAGAAAAATAAGAAAAGGACAAAAAAATACAAAAATGCAAAAACAAAGCAAACAACAAAACATAAAAGCAAACCAAATGAGAATAAAACCTCAAACAAAACTGGAACAAGAATCAATGTAAATAGTCAGGCTGCCTGAAATTTAGCTAAGAAAAATTCTTACTTAATCAGACAAATGAGTAATGCTAATACAGTCATACCTCGTTATGTTGTGCTGTCATACTCACAGCCCCATTGGCTCATGTGTCTCTCTGCCTGGTCCCTACCATGGAAGGCGGAGGGGGTCATCAGTGCTACCTGTGTGTGGTATGCCTCGGCTGGTCCCTCTCAACGCGTCCACCGCAGGTGCACCAGAGGTGCTAACAGTGATACCATACGTAACATTAAACCATTGAGAGAGTTTGTATAAAAGCTTCCACAGCCACCAAAAGATGGGCGTACACAAAGGAGCATGTCTGCCTCTGCCTAACCAGGCTCCCTGCTGATATGTAGCCCCAGGGAAAGTGTTTCTGCAGCACTTATCATCCTCCGCAGGGACTGTGACCAGAGTGTAACATCTGCTTTCCCCCTCTGCACCGCCTGCCCATGTGTGCAGAGTGCAGGATTCTTCACTTTGGACATAACAATGTCAGCACCAATAACTGCTGAGGGATGAGTGGCTAGAGAGTGGTGAAATGGAGAGGGATTTGGGGGTAATGGTTGACAGAAAGGTTAACATGAGCCCGCAGTGTGCCCAGGTGGCTAAGAGGGCCAATGGCATCCTGACCTGTATCAGGAACAGTGTGGCCAGTAGGACTAGAGAAGTTATTCTTCCCCTATTCTCAGCACTGGTCAGACCACATCTTGAGTACGGTGTGCAGTTCTGGGCTCCCCAGTTTAAGAAAGATGTTGAACTGCTTGAGAGGGTCCAGAGAAGGATGACAAGGATGGTGAAAGGACTGGAGAACAAGCCCTATGGGGAGCAAGTCCAGGAGCTGGGACTGTTCTGCCTGGAGAACGGGAGGCGACCTCATTGCTGTTTACAGCTAAAGGGAGATTGTAGTTGGGTGGGTGTAAATCTCTTCTCTCAGGCTGCCAGCACAGAACAAGAGGACATGGCCTTAAACTACACCAGGGGAGGTTTAGACTCGATGTTAGGAAGAGGTTTTTCACAGAGAGAGTGATCCCTCATTGGAATGGTCTGCCCAGGGAGGCGGTGGAGTCTCCATCTGTGGCGGTGTTTAAGAAAAGGCTGGATGATCATCGGCATGGTCTAGATAATGGGAGGCTCAGATGGACACAGCGTGGTCCCCATGACTCCAGGGTTGTGAGTTTGATCCCTATGTGGGCATTTGCTTGGGAGTTGGACTAGATGGTCCTTGTGGGTCCCTTCCAACTTGGAATCTCCTGTGATCCTGTGACCCTGAGATCTTGCGATTCTGTGAGCAGGGAGTGCCTGTGTGTCTGCGTGTTACTGTTTCCATCAGGTGTCCTAAACTGCAGCAGAAGCCAAGCACTGTCTCTGCCCAAGAACTGCTCACCCAGCACACCTAGTGGTAGACGTAGCCCCAGGGAAAGTGCCCCATGAAAGTGGGGCGGTGGCAGTGGTGGCCAAGCACTCTGTGCTGGGATGGGGCAGTAGTGGCACTTGTCCACACCACCACCACCACTGCTTCTGCACCAGGAGGAGGCTTCTGTTCCCCTGTGCCCTCTCCCCACTGTGAATGGGGTAAGGGACGTTCTGCTGGGTCCGTACAGCCAACACTGCTGCTCATGCACTCTGGACTGGGGAATCGCAAAAGGGAGGCACGGCGCGGGCACTGCTGAACTAGGAGGCTTTCAGGTTCTGGTTTCAGAGCCCAGTAGCCCTTTGAATCGCAGAAGGGGCGGCACGGGGTTGGGCACTGCTGAACTAGGAGGCTTTCGGGCTTTCAGGTTCCGGTTTCAGAGCCCAGTAGCCCTTTGAATTGCAGAAGGGGTGGCATGGGGGTTGGCACTGCCAGACTAGGAGGCTTTCAGATTTTGGCTTTTTAAAGGCACTAAACTCCTGGGAGCGCAGCGACTCGGAGCGCGGCGAACAGGAGTAGGCCAACAGGGGCATTGAGAGTAGGGGCTTTGAGAAGTTTAGAAGCAGTTAGCACGGCAGTTTGCACAAACAGGTTGTGCGGACAGGGTTGCTGACGCCATCTTGGAAGCTTGTGCTATTGCTCTGAACTCTCTTTATCCTCTCCCTCCCCCTGTCAGAAATGGCAGTTAAGAAACCTAAGGCTGTGAGAAAAAGATGTACGATTATGTAAACATCATCAGCCAACTTTAGAGATGTGTCTGTCCAGACTACTGGCTGTAGGGAATGATGGCGTCTTCAGATAGAATCAGATGGCAATGATAAGAATGTGTGCATTCGATGTGAGCAGATAAATGACCTGCTCCTCACAGTCGCAGACCTTAAGGAGCAGATTGAAAGGTTCTGTAGTATCAGGGAGAGTGAAAGGGAGATAGATTGGTCTATCTCTCCCATCACTCGTGGGTACCCAGCAACTGGAAGAGGTTGAGGCTTTGACTAACAAGGAAAAAGTTAGAGATCTCCCTGATAACGAGGACAATGAGGATTGGGAGCAGGTCTGTCATCGAAGGGGTAACTCCTGCCCCCCTCCACCAATCCAGATGGCACCCTTCCACCTGCCTTTGGAGAACAGGTTTGGGGAGCTGGATTTTGGTGATAAAGATGATGAGGAAGGGGAAATCATTCTAGCTGAACTTACTAAATTTTCAGACTACTATCCATTGCTATTGGGTAAGGCCAGCAGTGAAGAGGATACTGTGAGAGGAGTTAAAACAATTAAAAGGGAGTTCCGGGAACTTGGTGAACTTATTGACAGGGCAGGTATGCAGATAGTGCTCTTCTCAATCCCTATAACAGCAGGGATGAACAATGATACATGTAGGAAAATCCTCACTATTAATAAATGGCTGAAAGGATGGTGTGACTATAAGAACTTTGGGTTCTTTGACCACAGGGAAATATTTACTAATCATAGCTTGCTAGACTCAGGTGGGATGGATTTGTCTAATAAAGGTAAAAGGGTATTAGGTCACCAGTTGTTAAGCCTCATCAAGAGGGTTTTAAACTAGGAGCGAAGGGGGAAGGGGTGGCACCAAAACCTCTCAGAAGAGCATGATGGATGGTGTACCTGCTACGAAGAAGAACCTATCAACCCAACTGAGGTGTGTATATTTTAACACACAAAGTATGGGCTATAAGAAGGATGAGTTGGAAGCTTTGGTACACCAGGAAAGATATGACATAATTGCCATCACTGAAACGTGATGGGATGAGTCATATAACTGGGGTGTTGAGTTGGAGGGGTATACACTATTTAGGAGAGATAGGTGAGGTAGAAGGGGGGACGGGGGAGGGGTGGCCCTGTACGTAGCCGGAGCATTGGATGTCAGGGACTTGAGATCAAGGTTGACAGAGTTGAGAGCCTATGGGTCCA
>WEKX01004470.1:31752-54675 GCA_013390025.1 Pitta sordida
TCCCTCCCCTCCCCAACATTTGAAAAACCTCCAATCTACTTTTCTATTGGCTTTTGCAGAAAAGCAAGTTCTTTCTCGGCACATCCCCTAAATTATGAATTATTCAACCACATACTTAGATGCATTATCTCTGTTTTTAGTACACAGTACCTTAAATGCTGCAGTGACATCAATCTACTTTATTGTACTGCCCTCAGATCTGTCAGTGAACCAGATTTCAGCTACACAGACTTGCAACCTTGACTATGCTAGTTCTGTACAGTAACACAAAAGAAGAAAAATATAAAGTAAATTTTTGTAGAAAATTATCAACAATCAGATGCGGTAACAATTTCATAAAAAATTAAAGGAGAGAGTTTTAGTTTGATGTAAAAATCCCTTAAGCCTATATACTGATCATCATTGCCTTGACAAATTCACTGGGCTATGTTAAATAACCTTATTAGCCAAGCACAAGTTACGAGTCACTGATGCTTTTTGAAGGTTAAAACTGACAATCATGTTTTGGTTGCAAGACCAATGTTGAGAACAAAAGTTGTTCATTTCCCTTAGGTCAAAAGTTTATTGTATGTTTTGTATGTTTTGTAATGTTTTTGCTTTGTTCTTCTGGAAGTAAAAATCTAAAGGTTGGCAAGGAATGCGAGAATTTAAAATTAATAATGTCTCTTCTTCTATAGATATTTTTGTTGATTTTGTAGCCATGTACCTGGTAACTCATAAAAACAATAATAATTTCAGTGCCAAAATACAAATAGGAAAAAATAGCCCGAGGTAGAGGTTTTTCAAAGCTGCATGCACTACAGATCTGAAATATGTGAGAGGTAAAAAAAAGGATTGTTGTTGACATGTGAGGGCACATGGAGAGCAGTGATTAAACCTGGAAGAGAGGGGCAGATGTCAGGTATTCTCCAGCATGCAACGTAAGTGAACATTTAAAAAATCAAAATGCTTATGTTGCCCCAGCATAGCTCATCTCTCAAGCAAACATGGTAAGTATGACCAAATCACCAGTTATCTTCAATGTCTTCAGTGACAGATGGTGCAATTTTTCTTTACTTCAGTTCTTTTAGCATGTCTCTTGGTTTTCTGAAATGAAAGAAGGATCATTTGAATGCAATCTATCATATTCAAATTGCACAATGGCAAGGGAAAGCAATCTTATTCATGCAGATATCTTTGTGATTTATTGTCATATTCCTTGGTACATATTCGTTATATAGACTTAATTTTCTTTACTTCTTCTGCTGAATTGTAAAAGTATCCTCATGGATCCACTGCAAGTGTGTCCATGTAATATTTCTTTCTGCATTTGTGCATTAAATCTCAAGTACCTTGGAGTAGAAACTGAAGGCACATCTGTGTCATGATAAATGTCTTCAAAATTGTGAGTGCTTTGTACACCAATCTGGAAGGGAACTTCACTTTCATACTGAGATAGAGATTTTGTTCAATGAGGTTGGTTTCTAGTGTTCAGAAGGTTGTTAACAAGCATTTATGTGCAAAAGACATAAAAGTGGCAGCTGCTTTTTTTTATTTCTCTGTGAAGAGTGATTCATCACCCTATATTACAAAAAGTGAAACGTTCACAGTCCTATTTGGTGTTGACAAGATACGTGGTTTTCTGTGTTACGGGAGGATTTAACCCAAGCTTTAATCCTAGTGCTCTGTATATTTAGCTGGAGAAGACTCATTTCTGGAGACATAAAAGACAAATTGAGTCTAAAATATTCTTGTTATCACTAAGTGTTGTTGGGGAACACCATTGGCAATCTGTACTGGTGAACTGTTGAAGTGGCCCTTGGCATGGGGACCAGCACCAGCCATTTACAGCACAGCTAGTGGATTCGTCTGGGTCAGGGCACCAACTCTGAAATACAGCTAAGGTGCTGGCAGCCACTTCTGAAGTGTAAAAAACTTTACAATACATATGGGCTGCTGGTCTGATTAAGCCTGTTTTGTAAATAGATTAAGTGACACATGCTGCAGGACACCAGAGGAGTGACTTGGCTGACATATTGCTAAAAGCCTTTTGAAAGGCCTGTAGTTAAGCTAATCTCTCTGGTTGTGAACAAACAGTTCACAGTAAATAAAATCACTTTCTAAAAAGAGTTGTGATCCATTGCTGGCAGGCAAAAAATAAAAATTGCCACACTTTGACCACTTCCCTCTGCCCCTTCTCCCTGCATCCCCCATTCCTCCTCGGGCTTAATACATACCTCTGCATTTAAAGAAAAGAGCATTTATGGCAGTACTTTTTTACAATATATGCCATGTTCTTGTGTCAGGAAGGAGTCAAGCTTCACACATGATCCAACAAGTAGCATACATCTGGAAATCCTGAAATAAAAGCATATGTCGAGTAACACTTGCTGATTACTGACAGGCTTCACCACAGAGCTATAAGGAGTCACACTGGAACATCTATGCCAGGGGAGGTTCAATCTTAATGTTAGGAAGCGGTTTTTCACAGAGAGAGTAATTGCATATTGGAATGGGCTGCCCAGGGAGGTGGTGGAGTCGCCATCCCTGGAAGTGTTTAAGAGAAGACTGGACGAGGAGCTTAGTGACATGGTCTAGCTGGGGGGTGTAGGGCTGGATGACCCTGGACCCCTTCCGGCTCGGAGTGGCCTGCTAGACTGTGAGGGATCTAGGTGGTGTTACGCTCTGGGATGTGCTCTCGGACTCTGTATGGGTGTTAGGTGGTGAGTTGGACTAGATGATCCTTGTGGGTCCCTTCCAACTCATAATAATATTCTGTGATATTCTGTGATCACAGAATCTGACTGCTCTTTCTTCTGTCTCTCCCACCTCATTTGCACACTTTGGCAAGTTTTGCCAGCAGGAGTCATCTGCCCTCAGTGTTATATCCATCCAACCTACCCACTCATCCCACGTGCTTATAATCTGTAGTAAATTTAGCCTTTGTTATTGGAAGAATTTATGAGCTGGGACTAGTCTATCTTTGTAGTAGAGCCTAGGTAGATATTTCTGTGACAACACGCTATGAACAGTTTTCTGACAGTAAAACCCTAAAAGTCACCCTAGCCATTTTGGAAAATGAGATCGAAATTCCTTGGAAACAATCCCACAAAACTACTGAAATTAGTACTCTCTTTGGGGTCAAATTTTGTAGAAAGTTTTGACTAGTGCATTACCAAGGTCTGCATAACCTATGTGCAGTATTGGACTTGGATTTGGCAGTAAAGGTGAAAGCCTGCATTGGGTGTACCTGGCAAGATTTTGGTAGGAGATGGAGAGCGGCTGATAGAAGCTTTGTGTGTCTAACAGAGCCAATATCAGCCAGCTCTCAGGTGGACCCACATCTCGCCAAGCAGATCATAGTGTCAGGCTGTCCCCCTGCAGCCCATGGAGGTCCATGGTGGAAGTCCATGGAGAACCCCATGCTGGAGCAGGTGGATGCCCAAAGGAGTCTGTGACCCCGTGTGAAGCCCATGCCGGAGTAGGCTCCTGGCAGCACCTCTGGTCCCACACTGGAAAAGTTGGTGGAGGGCTGTCTCCCATGGAAGGGACCACCCACTGGGGCAGGGAAAGAGTGTGGGGAGTCCTCCCTCTCAGGGGGAAGGAGCAGCAGAGACGAGGCTGCTGGAGGGCAGGAGGGAGAGAAGATTAGAGGCGAAGTTGAGTCTGGGGAGGACGAGGAGCATTTTTTCTCATTACTCTGATTTGATTGGTAATAAACGAAATTAGTTTCCCCAAGTAAAATCTGCTTTGCCCATGATGGTAGTTGGTAAATGTCTCCCTGCCATTATCTTGACACACTAGCCTTTCATTATATTTTCTCTCCCCTGACCAGCTGAGGAGGAAAGCGATAGAGTGGCATTGGTGGGCACTGGACATCCAGCCATGGTCAACCTGCCACAAAATCACAAAAGAAACCTGATGGTGCCAGAAACTTGGGGTCTTCCGCAGGGAAATGAGGGATGAAGCTTTTCCAAAGAGGAAAGTGACCTGAAGCTAAATCTCTCATTAAAAGAAGGTGCTTTGATTTCCTTACAGTTTACAGGATATAGATGTTTATCTGCTCTGCCTTAAGCCTCCTACACCCTGAATTTTCCTTAGAACCAAATCTAGTACATGTGGTCTGAGAAAGACAAACAGGCTTGGGTCCTCCAGGTCTTTCATTTTTTTTCCTGAAATCTAATGTACTCTGAGATAACTACCTGGTCCCTTAGCATCATGAAGTTCTAGTATATTCTTGGTTGTCAAGAAATGATCTGGGAAGTGTGCAGGGAAGAACATGGATGGCAATTTCAGAGCACAGAATCATGGAATCATAAAGTTAGGGTCGGAAGGAACCTAAAGGATAGTTTGTTTTAAGCCCCCCTGCTGTGGAGGGGATTTGGGAAAGCGGAAAAAGCCAGAAGCTCTTGAATTCATGGTGGGAGGTAGAAGAGAGGATTTTCTCAGCAGGAGGTACTTTCAGGCTATGCCTCTCAGCCTTATTCAGTCTCATTTCTCAAGCCAACATAAACCTTATCACATTTCATTTCCCCACAGCCTCCCTTTCTCCTGACACAGGAGAGAACAAGCAAATTCCTTTGTCCTGGCCACAATTCCTCTTCTTTCTCCTGCACTGTGCACTGTTGCTCCTTGCCAGCAACATTTTGCTGTCATGAGCATTCAGACCTAGCACTCTGGAGTCCCCAGGGCAGCTGATACAGCACATGCCAGCACAGAAAAAAGACAAAAGAAGGCATAGATTCTTGAAAGGACAGCATCAATGTGACCATGGGTGGTACAATGAGTTGTGCCATGGACACATTTGGCCCATGCATTCTGAAGTGAAGGTCTAAGCAGCATTCTGAACATGCATGCCATAATGATATGCTGCCCACCAGTTCCAAGCAAAGGAACAAAACCTCTATATGGTTGTACAGAGCACAGCAAGGATCTGAAATTTGGAAGATATGAGGAATATTTGTGTCCAGTAATCACATAGACACTATCATCTTGTAGGAAGATCTGTTTTCACAAGACAAGATCTGTCTACCCTTTCAGTATAGCTGCCAGCCCTGGGAATAAAAGGTACCATTCCCTTTCCAATTAACCTCCAAGATGTGTTTGGTTGATCTAATATCAAAATGAAGACAGGAATGGTGCAAGCAGCAGGCATTGTGGTTCCACTCCTTAAATAACAGGCACAGAATGAGCAAGAACAGAAATAATTCCTTGCTTTGCATCAGTGCTCATACAGGAGGCAGTGGTAGAAGCTGATACATGTCTACATATCAGACGGGATATGGAAAGACTAGAACTAAATCCCCTGTTCTGGTTTCTTGTCTAGAGACCGAGGATTCTTCCCCAACCAATGGAAAGTAATTCTATGTTGATTGAAGCAGCTGCTGGCTGTAGAAATTCAGGTTGACTAAGACCACCAGAGAAGTAGTTCTTGAAGTTATTGATGCCAAAGCAACACAACTCTGACATCTTGCACTTGCAGACAAAGTTCACCGGACGTTGTGCTGGATTTTGGTATAGACTGTGACAATCTCAGAGGTTGCCCAAACTCTGCAAGTGGTAGCAGCGGTTGAACAGCTTCAAATGAAAATTTTCTCTGACATTTGTCTGCAAGAAGATATCCATCTCAGCAATGATGCTGTTTGACAATGCATACCAATGTTCCACTATGAGATAGATAGATAGATAGATAGATAGATAGATAGATAGATAGATAGATAGATAGATATAGATAGATGGATAGATAGATAGACAGATAGATAGATAGATAGATAGATAGATAGATAGATAGATAGATAGATAGAATTATGGGATGGATAGTGTATACTTAAAGGAAGGTGAAGAACAATGGTTATGAGAGCTTTTAATATTAAAGCTGTCTCAAGGATGAGGTTTAATTGTGGTAAAACTGAAGTAAGTTTTTAGTTCGCTGAATCAATGCCATCTAGTGGTGGTAGTGTTCGGGTTTTCGTTTTGGGTGCCTTGGGGTTGTGTTTTGTTTGTTTGTTTAATTATTTTAAAAAATATTTTAGTTTGATTTTTTGAAGTGGCCATGACTATCATCAAAATTCCACATAATAAGGTCTTTCATACCCTTGTGAAAATTATTTAAATATTTCTGTTTCTCCAAGTTGAGCAACTAAATTCATTGATACGTGATGATCGAGACACGCACAAATTGAGAAATATTTAAATTTCCATTTACTCAACTTAACCCATCATAGACTATTATCTATCGAAGCCAACACTGCATTACAACTTCTCCAACACTCCCAATTTTAGAAGAATATCTTTGCTTCACTATGATCTAAGGAAGTAGGAACATCAAACTGACCAGTATTAACAACCTTATGTCAGTTTGTCTAGCAGAAGGTATTTCCTCTGATAATAGGCCTTACAATGAGTTTCATTCTCTTAGCTATTAATTATGAGGATCATCAAGTTCCCAGGTGTTTGTCATCACACCTGGACCCTCAGCAATAAATTCTCTTATATCAACAAGAGCAGACAAGAACAACACTTAACAAACAGGATTCATTTCAAAGCTTCATAGAAAAACAAAAAAGTTCTGAGCCCCCCTCCATACAAACAAGGAGCAACTTTGGTGGTCTGTTGTTTACTTGCGGTGTGCTGGCAAAAGTAAAATGTCAGAAACAAATGTAGTGCTGTCTCATTACTCCCAGAGGCTAACTGTGGTAGTGAGTGTAAATTAGATTACATAAACAGTTGTTAGTGCTGTACTTTACACTCATAAGACTGGTATGCTGAAAGGGTATCCTATATATCTACTGATCATTTCTTTAACTCTATTCCTCACTTCAGGATTTACAGTAGAGCAGACACATTCATGAATTTTTGGCATTCTCTTCAGTGGTATGCAGATCTCAGATAATAAATTCCTTTAATTTGTTCCTAGTGTCAGTGCTGATCTACAGTTCACCTGGCAAAAGGAACAAAAGAGGTTAGGGTTGTACTAAAAATGAAATGGTGGTGTCCTGGGTATCAAAATTCTGTGAAGACTGAGTATCTCAGATATAGAAAAATGTGACAAAAGTGAAGACCTGGCAGGATCTTAAAGCAGCCTTTGGTAAAATTCCAATGAGAGGATTCTTTGCTCTGTGTTTTTTTATATTGGTTTTTTGTTACATTATCTTATTTTTATATTTGTCCTTACTCTTTTTCCATTATGGGCTCCATAAGGCTCATCAAATTTGTCCTTTTACCAAGAAGCAAATACAGACTTATCCTGTAAACAGTACTGATAAAGGAGATTGGGCTTCAAGGAACTCGATTGTTGCTTTAAACTTTGCCCCCTTTGTGAAAAGGTGCTGTGGGACTTTATTAAAAGAATCCACTAGGACAGGATCTACAAGTCCTGCAGAGTTCTAATCTGCTTTTAAAATTTGAGTGAATCAGAAGTCTAAGAAATTTTGTAAAAGCAAAGAATCTTTACCTACGTAATGTATGAAAAATCTCCACATGAACATGAAAATCCACAGCTGATGCACACATAAACAGTACTTGACAGAATTAATAACTTCCATGGTCTGCCCTTGAAAAACAGGAGAAAATTAGCAATAAATTAAGGAAAACACTATCAGTGACACATTGATTGAATTTATTTCCATCTGAGGTGACACACGACTAACTGGAATAGCTGTTACCTTTCAACAAAGTCCATTTTTTGATGGGATTTGATGCCTGAACTAGTACACACTATGAGTAGTACAAACCCTCAGAAATTATAAAAAACATCACTGCGCCTGTAACATCTTCTTTGCATATCATCTCAGTTCCACCAGCTGGGGCTTCAAAAGTTAGTACGCATTATTATCAAGCATTTTGCATTTCTTGGGCATAAAGTCAGATATTCTGTCTGAACTTGATGTATCAAAATTATTTCAGAGGAGTCTTTGAGTTTTGGAGTAGGTCCTTCGAGGTGTGTTTGTGAGACTGTGGTATGACCATGGTAGCTGGCAGCAGCATGAATTGACTGTAGTTCTTGGTACTCATCTTTTTCTGGGCAGTCATTCCAGCATTTATTTTAATAATTTAATATAAGAAGTTCTGTGTTTAAAATCTTGAGAGCTTAATAAATTAAAAATACTTTTTTCTTTACCTCTTTCAAGCTATGTAGGGATTATGCTGGAATTTTAGGCTGGAATCAGTCTTGAACTTGCCAGATGCACAGTTTAAACCCAAGAGCTCAACTGAAGAAAAGCTACAGGTAAGCCAGTTAGAGAGGGATTGGCCATCTTCTGCTGTCTCTTCTGCCTTGCAGTGACCTCCAGTGCCCAACACTGGACAGACAAGATGTTCCCTCACTACCTGCAATGAGTATCAGATGTCACAGATGGTCCAGTAATTTTCAAGAGAATAAAAAGCACTCACTGGTGGAAATTATTATCTTGTTGATAGAAACCACTAGTCTTGTTACTGTCACATTTTCACTCCAATAATTCACAGGAGTTGAAACTGTGTCCTGACTTGTGCCCACCTCTCACTGCATTAAATTCTGACATTAAAAAAATCGACTTTAGTACAGTGGTAAGTGTTCCCACCTGGCGTGTGGGAGACCCGGGTTCGATTCCTGCCAGGGAGACAGTGTTAAGAGTTGGACTCGATGATCCTTGTGGGTCCCTTCCAACTCAGAATATTCTGTGATTCTGTAATCTGTGATTAAACTAAAATCATAGGGGCAGTTTATCTAGCTGTGAACTGGACAATGTTGTTTGATTTCAGCAGCTGTAGAACCCACTATTGTGAAGCCAAGCTTGGTTAAGCATGGGAAGCAACTCTGACATTAACTGTCACAAGAGTGTGAAGGGCTATTCTGTATATTTTCTGTATCTCTTCTGTATCTCTTCTGTATATCTACTCTGTATATTTTGTGTATATCTGTATATCTTCATGAATGTAGATGGAGGCTGCATAAGAGTTAGGCAGTCCAAAAGAGAAAAGAAAAAAATCTTGTCTTTGAGAAGGTTACATGTGAGAACAAGGAGCTGAAAGTTTTTGGGCTTTGAAAAAAGTTCTCCTCTTTCCTTCTTCCCAAAGCCTTATTCTGGAATTGTTTGCAATTTCAGCAGAGAAATGGGGGATGCTGCAAGAAGCACCCCTGCCATTGGTGATGGTTATTATGATCTAATTGGTTAAATAGCACTGGCCTTTTTTGAATATCTTTGAAGATACTTTCAATTATAAAATCCAATGAAATATCCTTCATGCTTTATTAAGAAGCAAGAACTAGTAGTCACTATTATAAAGAATTTTTTACTGATGAAAGAAAATGAATGTCAAATAAATGGATAATGAAATGACACTTACTCTTTTCCTCCTGTGAGTGTATATGGTATAAGAGTTTTACTTCCGTAGAGCTTCCGAGTACTCCTGGTATATATCTCTGCACTATGGACATCTCATGGCAATTCCTCAAAGAGTTACACCACAAGGATATTAGAGGATTACAGATGTGTCCTAATTATACAGAGGGTACCCAGAAGCATTTTATTGTTCCTGTTCTAATTTCCTTATGCTTAATAGTTGACGGTTTCTGAAAACTTCTAAGAAAAATACCTACTTTGTGCATCTTTGGGTGATTAAACACCTTTGAGAACCTGAGTGGAAGATAATTTGGTCACACACATACTTGTTGTATAACTTGTTATCAATTGCAATGACTAAGGTTGTAATGCTATCTTTCTACCAGAGAATATACTTCTGCTGATGGAACAAAACTCAATCACTTGAACACTTGCCCTTCTGTTTTCAGTTACTGCCCTTCGCCTGCCTTTTCTCATCAGGTTTTTTTTAAAGAAATACCTGTTTTCTTCCAAAAACCATGAAAGTTTAAGCATCTGGTGGCCAATCAGGCATTACTGAGACAGAACATTTTTAAACTACGTATTCATATATGTACTGGTGTTCTTCTCTTTTCTTTCAAGTACTAATTTTCATCTGAAAGATAATTGATCAAGTGTACTGTAGCAAAATGCACTGAAAAGAAGATATCACTAAAAATCAGTTCCCAAAATGTCCCACTGTTCAAGGAATGGCTCTTTGAGCAGTAGAATCCCCTTTTCTTTAAAATTCATTCACATTGTTACATTGAGAATCAAGCTGAGTCCACAATTCAAAAGCTGAGTAGAGACTGTCTGGTGGCTCTAGGACAGAAGGACTGAACTGATGTAATGTGTTTTTGCAGTAGATGAGGTAAGTCAAATCTCTTTTTCTGACTGATAAATGATTTTTCTTTTGGCAGAAGTGCAACAGATTTCTAATTTGACTGAAGAAACTGCAATACATGTCTATGCTGCTCAGAATAATAGCTGTGCATGAATATGTTTTTGTGTAGAGCATAGTGATATTGGAAGTAGGACTCTCTTTCTTTCTTTCTTTCTTTCTTTCTTTCTTTCTTTCTTTCTTTCTTTCTTTCTTTCTTTCTTTCTTTCTTTCTTTCCTTTCTTTTTTCATCTGTAAAAGTCTCAGTTATTTTTACAGCAACGCATCTTCAAATAAATATACAGCAGCGTATATACTGTAGTTTCTCAGACAACTTTTGACCAATGCTTTGTTTGAAATACTAATATATTTTTGACAGCTGCTCATCAGCTAGCTCTTGATTTTCTTACAAAGAAATCCCGTGTCCTTTGGTAAGGAATAACAGCCAAATCCCCTCAATGACATTCAAAGGGAATTTAATGCCATGGGATCAGAATAGTCACTTGTCATGGACAGGACTTGTTTAGTATGCATGGGTATATTCTAGCAATGAAATTGAATTTCATGAATTACCTTCCCAATACAGCCCTCTCATCAAATCAGATGCTCCCTCTTCCCTCTGTACAACCCTTGACAAAAGGAAGAATGAAATATACTTTTAACCAGCCACAGCTGACCATTTCTAGGCCTAATCATCAGCAATTGTGTCACAAAGCTTAGTACTTCTGGGATTATGCATTTGAAGCGAGCTTTAAACTAGAGATTGCAGGAGTAGGTTAGAGCTCTACCAATGCCTCTCTTTCAACAGATTTCTAGATTTCCTCTGTGTTTAAGGACTTCATATAAGAAACCATTTAATACCATCTTTACCCCTCGTTTCTTCCTTTATGAAG
The DNA here is from genome assembly GCA_013390025.1 of Pitta sordida. NCBI lineage: Eukaryota > Metazoa > Chordata > Aves > Passeriformes > Pittidae > Pitta > Pitta sordida. The sequence continues at coordinate 42,846 of WEKX01004470.1, forward strand.
AAAGCCATGAGGACTTTAAATATCCTTTTTACCCTACAATGAATCAATCAATCAATCAAGATTTGATTTCTGTTTCTGTCACTACTGCATTATACAAGCAGGCAAGTTTTTGATTTCATAGTGTTCTTTTCTTTGAGCTGGACATATTTAAATATCATTGAATTGTGAAATCAGAAAAAGAATTCAAACTACATTAAGAAGATACATTGATTTATATCTTAAGTGTTATGAAAAAGAAATAGGGAGGCTTGCCTAGATTATAAAGGTGAACAGAAAGTCTAAGAACATGCTGATAAAAAAAAATGCATCTGGCAATTTGGCCACTTTACTGAATCCTACAAATAGAAAAGGCACAATTGCCACAGAAATGCATATACTTTCTTTACCTTTATTTTGCGCCCTACATATCTTCAGGGTGAAAATACACTTAATATGTTTTTCAGTGACGATAAAGAAAATCACAACAACACACTAGCTGGTTTGCCATAACCACTAAAATGGTACCTATGCTCCAGAGTTACTCTTATAAATAGAATGTTAATGGTCCTATGATCATGGAGAAAGAATGAGTTACAGCCCAGAGTAAATGCACTAATTAGTGTGATCATCACAACAAATCAGAGTAAGAAATTAAGAGAATTAGAAAATGCTACTTGAGAGGAACAGAGATTTTAAGAGTAGCCTAAAAGCTTTTCTACACCGGACAGAATTAAAAGTGCAAGAAAAAGGAATAGTAGCCAAAACACAGGAAGTATTGAACAAGATGTTTTCAACTACCACAGCAAAAATGTGTATTGTCTGCTAACAATGTTTACTTAGCTATTTACACATTATATGTTCAATTAAAGTAATGAGATCAAAGCAGATGGAAAGTAGCTCAGGAAATGACAACGATTGTATGAATTCTTTGTGCTGTCTCAGGCCAATGGCCATCTAACTTAGAGCGTCTTTAGAAGTGGCTAGCTACTGGTGTTTCAAGAGGAGGCTAAACAAAGCAGAAGCAAAACATAATTGATGATGTGGAAAAAACATCCATTTAGCTTTGTCAGAACACTGAATGAAACTCTGAACTTGAGGTTGTAATACATTTTTTAGCATAATGTCAGGAGCAGGTTGGGTGCTCCAAAGGAGATGGGTGAAGAAGAGAACTCAGAACCCCACATTTCAAGCTCCAGTAGACCATGATTGTTATTTGTCTAAACTGTCATCTGACTCATTTCTCACATAGAGGGTGGAAAATGTGGGCCCATCCTTATGCCCAAATAAAGGGCACCCTAAAAATATTTCTAAAACCCTTGCTGTTTCATTCAAAGAATTTTCAGTGATGCCCTATTCACCACTTTCCATTGTTAAACTGGATAAATATTAAACCAGATTAGTTTTTGTAACTTCTAGTTGCAGCAGGTGGGCTTTTTCATCAGCTCATCAGATTTGTTTCTGTACCTCATATTTGTTCCTGCACCTGAGCATACTGGTAGAATTTCTTGTCCTGTTGTCGGGCATCTGAATAAACCTAAGTCCTTACATACTTACTAGAAGTGCTGCCTTGCAATTCCTGCATCTTTCAGTGCATTTCGACATTTCTCCAGTTTTCATAGTCATCTTGAAGCACAGGTACTTCAAACTGCGCAGTTTGTAAGTCAATTCCTTACTTTCATGTCACCATCCCCATATAGACAGCCAAAGCTTGCCTCCATTGTAGAGAGAGAACAAAGTAACTACAGTTCTTCTGAGAAATTCTGAGGTCAATACCCAACAGTTATCATACTCACTGCTTTCTATGACTTCCTTGCTAATTCCACAAGTATTCAATATTCCAGTTTTACAATATGGATGTAAGGATGAAACTGATGATTAAAGGATGAGGCTGTATTAAAATCTTGTTTCTAATGGAAGTACATGAGATTATTTTGGAGTTCTTACTAATCGAAAGAGATTTTCAAATTATTTTTTCACTCATCAAAAAAAAAAGGCTGCTGTGAGAAGATGCCTATAAACAACTAATTTATTTGATTTTATACTGGCATCATTGCAATCACTTTTCTTGTGTTACATTCTATTCATTAAGGGGATTATATGACTTGAGAAGAAATTAATCTCCATGATTATCTAATCTTATTCTAAAGTCTGCACTATTTTAAACTACTTAGACTGTTTTTAGATTCAAAAAGAATTTGATGAAGTAACAGCACTAATTTCTAAAGCAATGTTAGTAAAATGTAACAATTTAAATAATATAATTAATTCACATTTGCTTCTAAGCGATGTTAGAGAGAGATGAGTCCCTGTCCCTATACTCAGCCCTAGTGGACTACTGTGTCCAGTTCTGGACTCTTCAGGACAAGAGAGACATGGAACTCCTGGAGTGCATCCAGTGAAAGGCAGCAAAGGTGATTAAGAGACTGGAACATCTCTCTTACAGAGAAAAGCTGAGAGAACTTGGCCTGTTCATCCTCAAGAAGAACCCATCAAGAGGGGGCCTCATCAATGTATGTAATTATCGGAAGGAAGGGTGCCAGGAGGATGGAGTCAAGCTCTTCTCAGTAGTGCCAAACAGAAGAATAAGAAGCAACAGCCAGAAACTGATGCACAAAAAGGTCCATCTGAATATGAAGAACTTATTTACAGTGTGGGTAACCAAGCACTAGAATAGATTGCCGAAAGAGCTTGTGGAATCTCCTTCCATGGAGATATTCAGAAATCTCCTAGACTCAATCCTGTGCACTGTTATCAAGGATGACCCTACCTGAGCAGGGAAGTGGGATGAAATGGCCCACTGTTGTCCCTTCCCACCTGACCCATTCTTTGATTTTGTGACTATTCCATAGCTTAACAAGAGGACACAGGATCTCATTCCCAGTTATAGATCCAAGACATAATTTTTAGTTCACATGATTGAAGACTGAATCACTACAGCTGTAGAGTATTTTGCAGGGATATTGATATCCGTTTAATAAGTTTCCTGTTCACTGAAGCAATTGCAGTAATACCTTGCTATTTTGCCCTTTGAATTTCACATCCTCACTCCTTTGTGGGTTTTCTCCTAGGATACTGTGGTGAGGTCTTTGGATTTTTTTTCTTTCCTCCCCACTCCATGGTGGACGAACCCAGCAGGATTGGTCTGGGAAGGGGCAACTTTCTTTTGTGGCTCGGCACTATGGGAGGGGAGCCCATCGGGGTGTGGGGGGCACGGCATAGCCCTCCCAGCATCTGCCCAGTCCCACACATGGCCCTGCCACTGCCGGGGCATTGGCTGATGCCACGGTGCTGCGCTCACATCCCATGGCGACTGAGGGGCAGCAGGGTAGGATGTACCACCAGGTGGCCACAAGGCCAGGCGGGGCTGGCGGCAGCCTCGAGGCTGGCAGCTGGCGGCTGGAGACAGTGACAGAGTATGTCTGTGCCAGGGGTCTGTTCCTTGTCCCAGTGGTGGCAGTGCAGCAACTGATGGTCCCTGTGCCTCTGAGAAGGAGGTATTGGAGACCAGCACATGCACGGCAAATTTTTTTTGGTGGGCTGCATTTATATACAGTAACTCCTTGCTACTTTGTCCTTCACCTTTTGTGGCTCCAGTCCATTATGTCATTTTCTCCAGAAATAGTCTTCTGGGGTTTTCTCCTGTTTACATTTTTTTTCCTGGCCATGTGATCAGCAAACATTCACACGTGCACTACATGCCTCTCCCACAGTGGGGGTGAGACCTGCCCACCCATAGCGGTGGGGTGGGGCTGCAACAGCAGGAGGAGCCTGCAGCTGCAGCATGTGCTGCTCAGTTGGGTAGGGGCCAGTGCTCACTTGGGCAGGGGCTGGGCTGGGCTGTGGCAGGGGCCAGGCTTGGCTCGGGCAGGGGCTGGGCTCAGCAAGGCTTGGGAAGGGGGTCAGGCTCGGCTTGGGTGAGGGTAGGGACTGGGCTTGGCAAGGCTCGGGTGGGGACTAGGCTCAGCTTGGCTCGGGCAAGGGCCAGGCTTGGCTCAGCTTGGGAAGGGGTGTGTTTGGCAAAGTTCAGGTGGGGGCCAGGCTCAGTTCAGCTCGGCTAGGGCAGGAGCTGGGCTCAGCTCACCTCTGGCAGGGTCTCGCCTCAGCTTGGTTGAAGCAGAGGCCAAGCTCAACAAGGCTCAGGCAGGCTCTGGCCTTGGCTCAGCTCAGACAGCTCCCATGGCTCAGCTCAGCTCAACTCAGGCAGCCCCCATGGCATGGTTGGCATGGTCAGCCCCATGCAGCATGGTCCATCAGGTCATCTGTGCCAGCACACAGGGCCAGAAGGGGGAGGGAACACCTCCAGGTGTTTGCTGGCGCTGAGGGGGTAGAGCAGTGGGTGGGCTGCATTTAGATATGTATGAATCCTTACTTCATGGATTTTGCTTTTTGTGGCTGACAAGGTTTGAGGCAAATTTGGGGCTGAGCCAAAGAAAAAACAAAATAAACCAGCCCTCCCCCTCACCAGGTTCAGAAGAAAAAAAAGGAAAGTGTGAAAAGTATAAACTACTTACTTTAGTAAACAGACAAGATACAACAGTATTAAACANAGCTTCTTGGAATTGTGCCCTCCACTCCCCGTGACATTCAAGGTACTTGATTACTATATATATCTATATATATACTATATTATTTATTTAGTATTTATTTATATATACTATATTTTTATATATACATATATATAAATCCTGGTTCGCGGTTTTCGCCATTTTGCTGAGGGGTCTTGGAAGCAAACTCCTGTGATATTTGAAGTATTACTGTATAATAGCTAGAACTTTATTAATACACACAGTTCCCAAAATAGCAAACAGTATGATGTCCTTGACACAGATAAGCTTTTATCATAAAATATATGATGGAAAATTTCTCACCCTCTCCAGCTTTTTCACATTTGACAGTTAATCTAAAATAGTGTTTCTATTTTATATAGCACCTACAGAGTCACTTAGTAATCAACAATGATCATTCTTTGTAAATAGACACAAAATCTAAGGCTGATTTGAGGTAATTTATTTTAACACACTTGTTCTGAAGGTATACATAAGGAGATATTGTGCTAGTTAAATGTTCCTAAGTAGACATGATACATTTTCCTGAAAAGCATGCTATAAAATCAGATTTATGACTCTTCACGTTATTTACACAAGATAAACATTATGTAGACTGCAAATATTTTATAATTATAATTTTATTTGGTTTCTCTAGTTTAATAGATTACTTTGTCTTTATCATTCCAGCTAGTCTTTGAATGTTAAATAGCCAACCAGATCAGCAGCTGCCACAACCATAAGCAGAGCTGAATTTTGATTATTCAGAATATTATGAAACTATAGTTGAGTCTACTGTAAGAAGATGTGAAGTTACTGAGAATTACTGAGAAATATGCTTTAGTCATCAGAGTTGATTCACTCGACCATGACTATAACTTTACTACAAGCAGAGCAAGGTTATACCCTGGTGTTTAGGTCAGGGATAACTTGGGTTTTAGTCAATTCTGAAATTACTACTTCTTCATTTATGTACTTCAATGTAATATCAGATCCTTTCTGTTTCTGGAAACCTTTTCCATGTTCTTTTTGAAGGTTGCTTCTTTTTTTTTCAAAATTCTTATGAATATTTTTTTCCCAATTTGATGTTGGTTCCACCCACACCCCCCCACACCCCCCGCCAAGCAGCTCCTATTAATTAAACTATTCTTTGCAATTAGTTTTGGTGTGCTGACTATTTGTCTCTCTGAACATGGATAAGCAGGAATTCATAGTCATGGCCTCAGTGATGTTCATTAGAAGGAAAAGCACATACACTGAAAAATAGTTTTAATAATTTGAAAAACTTAGAAAATTTAGCCTCTTTGTGAATGGACTTTTTCAGGGGCGACAGTGATGTATGGTGCAAATACAGAAAAGGAAAAAAGAACATAGCCAGAAGGAGCAGTGAGAATTATGAAGGCATGCATCAGTTAGCTAACTGATTATCCATTTGGATAATATGCTATTGTGAATATTGCTTTTCCAGTAAATTGTAATTTTGTAAATAACATGAAAGGGTTTTATGTACTTACAGCTTTCTGATGAAATTACTGTTGGCCAAAAATATATCCAATTACTAAACTACATCTGAATATGCACAGCATGGGACATTGACATCAAGAAAACTGAGGTCAGAAATGCAAAATGATGGAATAATATATATGTTAAAACTCCCAGTGTTAACTAGTTTTCACATCGTGTTATTATTACCATTGGTACTAAATATGATAATAAAATAGATTTATTTAACTCAATCCTTTTGTATAAGTTATTTTTTTAAATTATTAAAGATCTATAATCTATTGGAGTCATATCTATACCAAAGATGTACAGAATTGTATTTCATCTTCAGCAACTATATTTGGAACATAATACCAATAAGCATAATAAATAAATCTTTAATATGCTTAAATAAGGAGTGGATTTTCAAACCAGGAAAGAACTATTACAGTAAGATGTGGTTTGCACATTCTTCATTTTACATAAATAATTCCTCTAGCGGGATCTATATGAATTATAATCGCTTACTTTAGAAAATTTCCATTTTTACATGCCTTATTTAATGAACAATATTTAAATAGCTCTGCACACAAAGTGTGCTATATTTAATTATCTTCCCTAGCAAAAAATATTGAAAAAAAATTTCTAACAACTATTTCTAACTATTTTCTAATTTTGATGAAAGCTGGCAGAAGCGCTAATTGTGAACGACATCTGGATATGTGAAGGAAAAGAAGGGTGGTGAGGAGGAGACTTCATGGCTCTACCAAGGTTGGGTGCTAGCTGAGCAGACTCACTGCCTTTGGTATTATAATGGCAGTTTGGATGGACGAGGGGTGGGCAGTAGATGTAATTTAATGTGACTTTAGCAGAGCTTTCCACACTTCTGCTACATTCTTGTATATAAACTGGGCTATTACAGTCTAGATGGAGGGCCACTAGGATGGCTGGAACTGGAGCACTTGTCCTGTAAGTGGGAGGTGAAGGGACTGGTTCAGCCTGGATATAAGAAGATTTTAGGAACACCTAAACAGCAGTTTCAGTTACACACAGTTTCCCAGAAAACAGAAACAAACTCATCAAAGAGGGAGGATGAGAGACAGTATGTAAGGAAGATTTTTCAGCCTGAGGACAGTCAGGCACAGGCACAGCCTTGGAGGTTTTCATGACCCAAGTGAACAAAGCCCTGGGCAACCTGGTTGGATCACACAGCTGACCTTGCTTTGGAACAGGAGACCTCTCATGGTCTACAGTCGGCCCTCTTGCACTTTGCGTCCCCTATATTGTGGCTTCAGATCTTGGCGGCATGATTTTTTAGCGATGAAGGAGACCCCTTTTCGCAACTGCACATGCGCAACGGGGCATGCATGAATAGTCAATTAAATATGCTGCACAGACGCCGTGGCGGCCCTGTCACTTGCACTGGCCCCACCACTTACCTTGGCTCTGGAACGTGGTGGCCCCGCCACTTGCCCCAGAACACAGCAGCCCCACCACTTGCCCCAGCCCTGGAATGCGGCAGCCCTGCCACTTGCCCCAGCCCAAGAACACGGCAGCCCTGCAGCTTGCCCCAGTGTGGCGGCGGCCACTCCTTTCCCGCTGCGGCGGGGCCACTCCTCCCCTGCTCCTCCCTTCACCACAGTGGGGCTGCTCCCCCGGAACCACTGCTGTGCAGTTATGAAAGATTTACGCGCTCTCAGGTGTTTGAGACTTTCTTGAGTGACTCTCCAGGAGATACTTGTCTACCCCGAATATAGAGAGACCAGGTCTACCCACGCCAAGAGACACCGGGACAGCGGCACGGGCAACTCCCTGCACCTGTGTCCCTGACCAAGATGAAAAGGAGTTTTTCCCAGCGTGGGGTGGCTGCGGGTGCCGGGAAGAGCCAACACAAACACCGATACACAGCAACACAGTGCCGAAACAGCGACGGGTGGCTGTGTGAGGGTGTGGGGCAAATTTGCTTATTAATGACCTGCCATTCAATGTGGAAGTGGGGCTTTACAGAACATGACTAAGACCGCGGGTCTGCGATATAGGAGACTTGACTGTATTGTGAGATTAGAACTGTCTAAAATACCCACTATAACTGCATAGATTTCAACCATTATGGGAGATCCTGTTCCTGTTTCCTCAGATCTGTGAAGGAAAGATCATACTTGCAAAGGGTTCTGTAGCTTATTAAGAGTGGTATAATATCTGCTGCTTAGTCTCTGGAGAAGCAATTGTAGACAGCTTTGATATAAATACAGTAATCAGAATTCATTCCTCATTCCAGTTTAACGTGACACTTCATCTCATGGAAGAAAAAGAAAAAAAATAAAAGAAAAGACAATACTTTGAAAGGAAGAAAAATATTCTGTGTCCAGAACATGAACACAGTCTGTCACTCACAATCACAGCTTTAAGATTAAATGGAGCAGTTTTACAAGTAAAGGTTTATTGTCACAGTGAAATTTCTAAAGGCTTTTTATTTGGAACTCAGGAAAAAGGGAGGAAGCAGACTGATTTTCAGGAATGTACTTCAGTGTTTGCCTGGCTTTCTCCATAAGCTCTCACAGAATCACAGAATCACAGAATATTATGAGTTGGAAGGGACCCACAAGGATCATCTAGTCCAACTCACCATCTAACACCCATACAGAGACCGAAAGCACATCCCAGAGCGTAACACCAACCTAGATCCCTCACAGTCTAGCAGGCCACTCCGAGCCGGAAGGGACCCAGGACCATCCAGCCCTACACCCCCCAGCTAGACCATATCTCTAAGCTCCTCGTCCAGTCTTCTCTTAAACACCTCCAGGGACGGCNCCCCAGCCGATAGCGGCGCATGGGGTTGTTGTGGCCGAAGTGAAGAACTCTCAATCACAGTTGTACATGACAGGTGCTGTGTATGTATGCTACTGTCTCTGCACACATGGGGGAGACATGCATGTAGCTCAAGTACTGTCAGTCTTGTTGACATATGTGAAAACATGAGGATTTTTGTGGATTCAATGTGTGAACCTTGTGTTTGTCTGTAAGCAATGGGCTTGCATTATTACGTTGACCATTAGGAGTCAGACTGATGTCTGTGCCCTCTAACAAATCTTTGTGAATGCTACACTGTGGCAAGAAATATACACTGGTGTCAATACTACCATGGCATTACAAAATATAGGCCAGTGCTGACTGTAAGTCTTTCTGCACTAAATAACTGCCTCTGGGAAAAGCATGGGCCACACTGTTCTCTGTTCTTCTCTTACTTTTTAAACCTTTAGATGACACTAATTTTTTTTGGCCAAGAAAGAATAGTTAGAATCTTTTACTTCACTAATCTTGGTAGCCAACTGCATTCTGGAAAAATATTAAGTCTGCAGTATTTTCACCAGTTGATGACTTGCTAAGTATAAAAATGAGCTAACAGGTTGAATTCTGGAGGTATCATGGCATGATAATCACAAGGTTACCAAACCTTGTCATATGATATTACTGGTACTCTGCTACCAAAAAAATCCAGTAATCCAAAGTATCCACGTTTTATGCCAAATATATTAACAAGCTGTAGCTGTGCTAATTTTGGTTTTATATAGCTTACAGGAAATGTGTCATGGATAATAGCTAAGCCATCTTCCAAGAGTAATGTTAATTCTTTAAGCTTCTGTTAACACAGATACATTGAATGAAATGGGAAGCTAAATATTCTGTGAAAGATGACTGCTTCACAAAAATCTATTCTGCATTCAAAGTCCCCTCTGATGATATAAAACTGAAATGTGAGTGTATATGTAGAAGTGTAGTCATTTAAACATTGTTTATCACTGTCCAGGATTGTAAAAGTAATTAGTAAACATGAGGGAGATGGTTGACAAGCTGTACAGCAAGGTTAATTTTGATTTGAAAGAGGTTCTCAAATATGAATGTATGCAGTTGAGAACAGTTCTGCATACACTATTCTTTAACAAAATTAGCCTTACTAGATAATTTTGGGCATATGAATCTGTAACTACGTATTCTTTTCTAATAAGCTAATGGAAAAATATGTCATTATGAGCAACTGGTAGACTCTATCCATATTAAACGCAATCGAAACCTATAACAGTAAACATAAGGAAAGCATATTAGTAGCTTTAACATTTTCTTGTGTTCACTTAATGTCCCTGAGGAAGTTACTTTCCATTTTTTTTAAATAGCAATCACATAAGAAATGAATCCTGACAAAACTTCAAAAGGATCGGCATTTCATCCTTGCTTATATTGTGGGTTTTCTGGAAAGATTTCCAAAAGGCCTAAGGGTTATGAATTGCGATTGTAGACATCCTTTTGTAACAAATGCTGAAGGAGTAGATGACATACTCAGAAGTGTTTTCCAAGAATCACACTGATTTGAAGAAATTCAGTCAGGACTCAAGGTAATTATTTGCATGCTACAGGAAAGTTTATTTTTGGCCTAAGAGCCAACGAAGAGAGACAGCAGTACCCTCTGCCACTGCCAGGTGCCAAAAGAGGACCGCCCAGATTTGTCACCCATCTTTAACCCCTTGTCTCATACATATGCAAATTGCCCCATGAATATTCATCCTTTCAACATTATGTCATTTGCTATGAGTTCTTCAACCAATTAGCTTCAATGTTTTACATTCTTTTCCCCTTGTTTTGGTTAATGTTCGAGTTTGTTTACCTTCACAGCCTGCAGGACACCCTTAATATTCAACCTTAACTCTCAGGCCTTCTGAATGATCCTAAAGTCTACTACTCCTTCTAAAATTCACTTGAAATTCACTAAATATTCATTAATTCACTAAAATCCCTAAATCTCTATGCCCTTACCTAACACACTAAATTTGTAATTTTCTGATTCTCCAAATCAACACCTTTATTTATGAATTTGAAGAGACAATACGCCAGTATTAATTAAAGAGATTGTTAAAAATGCATGTTGCTTCCTTATATAGAAGAATATGAATTTTAATATACACTGTGATAATAAATGGCATTTTAAGGCATATACAGTCGGGTCTCCTGTATTGCACACTCGCGATCTTATTTGGGACCCGTGTAGCTGAATTCCACGTTGAATGGCGCCCGCAGCCACTGCAGCCGCCACTGCCACCCCCACCGCCATCACCGGCACTGCAGCCACCACCCATGCTGCCCCCACTGCTGCCCACACCCCCACCGCTGCCTGTTCCGCTGCCTGGGGTGCAGCCGTGGCCGCTGTGGCTGCCGCTGCCACAGCAAGTCGTGCATTTGCTGTTGCAAAACGGCTCTACTACATCACTAAAAAATCATGCCACTAAGATCTGAAGCTGCAATATGGGGGGCGCGAGGTGCAAGAGGGCCAACTGTATTTGTCAGTTGATTTGCATGATTAATATAACAGCATAGGATTTAGTCTTTCCCTCCTTAATCAATCACATCATTCTCTGCAATTAATGACAAGAACTTCTAACTAAAGATAAAATTGATTTGAATGGCTTCATAAGAGAGCATGCCAAATTCTTCACAGTGTGCCCAGGTAGCACAGGTGTCTAAGAGAGCCAATGGCATCCTGGCCTGTATCAAGAACAGTGTGGCCAGTAGGACTAGGAAAGTTATTCTTCACCCATACTCAGCACTGGTCGGACCACATCTTCAGTACTGTGTCCAGTTCTGGTCTCTCCAGTTTAAGAAAGATATTGAACTGCTTGAGAGGATCCAGAGAAGGGCAACAAGGACGGTGAAATGACTGGAGAACAAGCCCTACGGGGAGTGACTGCAGGAACTGGGACTGTTCAGCCTGGGGAAGAGGAGGCTCAGAGGTGACCTCATTGCTGTTTACAACTACCTGAAGGGAGGTTGCAGTC